>VUQH01088520.1:0-19699 GCA_015106775.1 Etroplus canarensis | reverse complement strand
AATAATCAGAATCAGAATACTTTATTAATAACCCAGCCACAGGGGCCACACACCAGTGTACTCCTAGTGCCGGTCCCAAGCCCGGGGAAATGGTGAGGGTTGCGTCAGGAAGGGCATCCGGCGTAAAAACTTTGCCAAATCAAACATGCGGATTCATAACACGACTTCCACTGGTCGCAGCCCGGGTTAACAACGACCGCCTCCGGTGCCGTTGGCCCACAGGGTGCCGGTGGAAACTATGCTACTGCTGGCCGAAGACCAAGGGGTGGGAGAGGGGGAAAGCGGGTTAGGAGGACAGGCAAAGGGTTGGTGTGAGGGAAGAGGATGCAAGGGAGAGGGTGAAATGGAGGCAAATGATCCGCTGTGGTGACCCCTAACGGGAGCAGCCGAAAGAAGAAGAAGAAGACACCAAAGTTAGAAAATATTATATGCTGCATATGCGAGATGCGGCAATAAAAAATAATCCAAGTGTCATAGACAGGGGTTGTAAAGTTTGATGGTCATAGGTAGGAAAGATTTCCTGTGGATTTCTGTGGTGCGTCGTGGTTGAATGAGCCTGTTGCTGAAGGTGCTCCTGCACAGAAGACCACGGGCAGGGTGTGAAGGATTGGCCAGTACTGTCTGTGACTGTCTGTCTGTCTGTGACAGCGTCCTCCTTTCTGACATCACAGTTAGAGAGTCAAGCTCCAGACCCACAACGTTACTGGCCTTGCAGATCAGTTTGTTGAAAGCACTACACTGATGGCTATCTTCGAACATGGTTACTTTATATTACTTTCTATTGAGGTGCTGCTAATAAATAACCTCTAAATGGCTACCAACTGAAGTCCCGAGCCCACTTATGTAAAAGCGATTACATATCAACCCAAATTCAGCTTTGAATAGTGATACTGATGTTGGCTGATAAGGTCTTCTCAAAGATGCTGGATCTGGGCTGAAGTCAGCGCTCAGGGCAAATTTGACTGAAAAAAGGTTGGTTTTGATATAGTAAGCGAAAGAGTTAATTTGTTGCTGGAGAATCCAATGCAGTGGTGAACAGATACTCTCTTATTGTTTTAAGTTCTTTCTGCCACCATTAAAAAGCCGCTCGGAATCAATTGCTTAGATTTTCTGCCCTGATATACATCTCTCCTGGGGGTGCACGTTTTAATAAACCCTCCACACATCCTTTTGACCCCACTATGTCACCATCTCCTCCTCCTGTCTGTCCCATTGCTCCCAGTCACCTCACCTTAAAGGAGGAGGCCACAGATCAATACGTTTGATGGGGAGGCAATAAGCAGCCCTATTAAGTGACAAAGGTTTACTCTGTAACAGCTGGGCTGGCGCGAGAGCCGAGCTTGTCTGACTAATGAATCGTGAAACAATCAGGCAGTAGCCATTTGTGTTTAGATCTGTAAATATGGCGCGGTACAAGTGCCAGACCATCGCTGGCACTCCAGCTGGGGCCACAGATGGTCTGGATTGGAGGCGAGGCGCAGGCAAACCGTTAGCTCCTCCGGCCCACACTGCACCGCACCTCCTCTGTCTCTGAGTGACAACTTCACTTTCGCGCTAACTTAGCCCGCATGCCCCACATTGGGAGCCAGGATTTTGTTAGAAAAAAGGAAGAAAAAAGAAAGGAGGAAGGGGGGGGTTGGTGGACCTGACAGCTTCTGAACGGGAGCCCAGCCGATGAGCAGTCTCGCTGCAATCCGGCAGAGGGAACCAGGGGGAGGAAAGAGCCAGGCGAAGGGGAAGAGCAATGATGATCTTGCTATTTAAAGACACGATCAACCTAATTAACCTTGGAATGCCAATGACTAATTCTGAAGTGGCTGGTCCACCAGAAGAGAGCCGAGGTGGAGGCCTCATAAATCTCGCTAATAAGAAGCACTTTCTCAAATAGGAGGAACACAGGCGCACAGGCTTGTCATTATTGGGAAGGGGATTGAAAATACTGTATGTAGCGTTCATATCAGTCAAGCCGGGGGTGGAGGCGGCCGGTAATGTGGCAGAGATGGACTGTAATTCACCGGGTGACAGCTGAGTAAATACAGAAACATTCAAAGAGACAAATAAGAATTCACTTCAAAGAGCTTTTGTCATTTGGCTGCACAAATAAATGATAGAATAAATAGAGACAAAATATACTCTGCATTTGCAGCAAGCAGGGTTGGGGGGTGAGGGTGAGGGTGGGGGTGTCCTTGAAGATAGAGCTATGAAAGAGATGAAAGGTTTATTTAATCTATTTCCAAGGTAAAATGATCTTCCAGGCGCTTTACTCCACACATTTGGTGCGGTGAATGTGAAAGCGGTACAAAGCCATTACAATGCCCTCAAGTCTATTAAACTGAATGACAGACGTTGTTTACAACCCCAACTGCTTCTGCAACCGCACCATTATCGCTGCATACTGATGCAAGCATCAACAGCAGGATTGGCTGTCATTACAGAAGGACAGCAGAGCGTCTCAGAGCAACGTTTACCAGAGTTTATAAAGGATTTGTAATCTGCTAATCACTAGATGGCAGGTTACATTCGTTGCATTCACTGGGATATTCAGAACATCACAGCCTGTTCCAACAGTGTTCGGCTGACGATAACAAACTGGTGTAGAGATCCAGGCAGGTCATTACCGCCTACATATTACACTAGATGCTGCAAAGATGTTGTCATCGTCCCTAGGTTTTGGGTATTCTGGCTTAAGTTTCCCAGTACTGTTTGTTGTTAAGTTTGAATTGTCATTCATTCTTTAGTATTTGAGCCTCACTTTTTTGTTGCGTCTCAGTTCTTGTCCTGTTTTTGTTTTTAAGACTGTTATCAGTCCATGTGCTGAGCTTTAGTTCTGGTTATATCTTAGTTCTAGGTCCCGTTTGTGTTTGTGTGAGTTCCCCCTGTGTCTTATCCTCCTGTGTTCCCATCCTTCTGTTAAGATCGGCCTCCTGTCTGAGTTTTTAATTATGGGTTCTCTTTACTTCCAGTTTTACTTTAATGGCCTTTTGTGTCCTGTGCTCTGTGTGCATTTACTTCCTCCCCTGACTCATTGTCCTGATTGTTGTCACCAGTGTCTAGTCACCCTACTGTACCCTATTCCCCTTATTACCTCATGCCTTTCTGTTTTGGTGTCTGTGTAAGCTCTTTTATGTTTCCTAGTGTCTTTCTGTGATTGCCTGGATGTTTGCTTCTGAGTATTTGGACTCACATTCACCAGTCTGTCTTTGGGTCTATCCCAGTTCAGGGTCCTTTAAGGTCTTTTACGTCATAGTGTAACGACGAAAGCTGTACCAATTTGAAGGCTCCTTCAAATGCGTCCTTCTTTCCTCGGATTTGAAGGATGCGTCAGATGGATCCTTCGCGGCCTACCATATTCCAAGATGCATTGCACGCCGCTGGGTTCTGAAACTTTTTGGAAAAAATGGCAGACTTTTCAAGTGAGGCGGCTGAGGAGTACATTTTTTAAAAATAAATATTTTTTTCTCTCAAATATACAGCAGTACAAATGTTAAAGTAACAAAGAACCTCAAAATGCTAAATCTGGCTAATTTCGGCTAAGTTGCGAGACTTTAGTGTAGTTGCTGTTTAATGTCGCTCAGCTGCCAGTCCGGCAGTCTTACAAAGCTTATTCTTTTTGAACATCAGCAGTTAAAAAGTTGATCTTACAGAGATGTTGGACCTTTTAACAATACGCACATAAGAAGGCAGGTTGTGATGCAGCCTGGTGGGTCCTGTCTCACTTTAACACTCCAAAACTGCGACAGATGTGTTGTACTCAGAGTATTTAAGCAACCTAGCTATATAATTTAATTACTTGACTTTTTACTAGGGTTTCTGCAAATAATACCTTCTCTTTGTCGTTTTATGTGGATACCAACTAACATTTATCAAACACTGGAAAAATACAGAGCAAAAGCCAGAACTGGCCAGCAGACCATGTCGATCTGCTCTGTGATGTCCTAAAGCAGGGGTCCAGCAACCTTTATTATTGAAAGAGCCATTTTTTAAGCAATTTCTGATCAAAACAGTCAGTATTGAGCAGCAAAGCATATTCAGGCTTTGTAATGAAAGTGACACAACCTAATAAGTATAGTATTAGCAGTAGTTTTATAGGCTTAACCTATCAGCATTGCTAACTAGGTGTAAATTAAAATCTTTTAATGCAAGAAACTACTTTGCAGACAACCACAGCTGCATTGTGTTGTGCAAACTGTGTTTTTGTTACATCTGTACTGATTTATGTTTAGGAATTTGCAGATATTTTAAGTTTATTGTTCAAACCTAACCTTGTGCTTACAGAACATGATTTCTTTGCCTTTGGAAAAATGTTTTCCCATTTTCTAAACATTGTACCAGGCACATATTAAAAACTATTTACACCTTCTAAAACAAAAAGTAATTTTTTTTTTCTACAAAAAGTAGGCTCGGGGTTATTCCTATCTCATTATGATCTTATTCATATATATAGATGTATATAGATATATAGATATATACTTACATTCACTGTTTCTGTATATCCAACCATGTGTACATGTACATATATTTATTTTTCATATTCATATTTAAGTGTACTTAACAACATAAGTAATTCCCCTGGGGATTAATAAAGTATTCTGATTTTGATTATCAGTGATGACTTAGGCTTCAAAGACATAATAAGCTGGATTTTCATGATAATGATTTGTTAGTTTCAAATGTTGTCCACAGAATTTGTTACAGGTTCTTTTTACCATGCGGAGGGTTGAGTAATCAGCACGGTATGTACCTTTTAAAGTATTTTAATCCTGATGTAAATGCGCTTTAAATATTTTTTTCTCTCTGTGCTGCTTTAATGTATAATTCATAACCACATAATGCTCTGAAGCTCACGTATGAAAGTAGTGAGTGCCAGATTTCCTTTTTCCATATTTGTTGTGGGGTTTAACACTGCTTTAAATCCCTTTAAAGTCCTTTGTTACGCGCTGCTGTTTACATTATTTAGTCAAAGCCATTACCTCTTACAGAAGTGCAGCTTCACATTTGATTCGACATTCAGATGTTTCACCTTTAACACAACATCCAGTCTGTTCCTGTGTCTAGATGTTCCGCTCTGCCATGTGCTAGGCAGATATTTATGGGCATCTAAATGTGCATGAGCAGGTCTGCAGCGCCTTCGTTTCACAGTGGTAATAATGCCAGGCCCAGACCTACTGTCCTTGCCCCTTCAGCCCTGTGAATACAAACCTAGGCAATGGAACTTTTTGCGCAACGTTAACTGTCACAACCCGCGGCAGCGGCTGGAAATGGCTTAACTAAACTGTCAGATCTAATAAAGCCAATAAAGGGATCAGATAAATGTTTATTACATAGTGGGAAAAGATCATTTCTAGACAGAAATTGAGGATGACCTTTCCAGATAATTCCACGCTGCCTTCGCTCCCCCTCCTTCTGCTGGATAAATCACTGGGTCCCTTTTGTTTCACGGCTGATGGAGCCTTGCTGACGTGGGATTGTTAAAACGTCGCCAGCTCTTCTTTCTTTGTTCCCCAATTACACAAGCCCTCTGAGTCTGAATGCCACCTCACCACGCCGACAGGAGCAGGCTGCCGTGCCCCTGCTGTTCCGATAGTCAGAGGAGATAATAATATAATACCTGAGTCTAAGTGCAGATGGAGACTTTTTTTTATTGAATGTTTGCTGCACTTCTACAGCATCAATGTTGTTCAGAAAATGTTATAGATAATGGTCTTCTAACTGGTTTCTATTAGTTAACTACTGAATAAATTGTAATCTGGATCCTTTGGATGACATTGTTATTTAGAAGGACATTGTATGGACAAAAGTATTGGGCCAGTACTCTTTATCGCTTAATTCAGGAGTTTCATTCAGTTCCATTGCCACATGTGCAAAAATAATCAAGCACCTAGCCATGCAAACTGACTTTACAAACCTTTGTGGAAGAATGGGTCATTCCAAAATGCTCACTGAATTCCAGCGAGTTACTGTAACAGGATGCCACAAGTCAGTTTGTGAAATTTCTTCCCTCCTAGATATTCCAAAATCAACTGTAAGTGGTGTTATTGCAAAGTGGAAATTTTCCGAGGTGCATAGTGCGTAAAAGTCGCCAACACTCTGCTGCTTCAGTACCTGCAGAATTCCAAACTTCCTCTGGTTTCAATATCAGCACAGAAAACGTGTGTCTGGAGCTTCATGGCTTGGGTTTGTATGGTTGAGGCAGCTACATGAAAGCCTTACATCACCAAGCACAATGTCAAGCTTTGAATGAAGTGGCATAAAGCACTCCACCACTAGATTCTGGAGCAGTGGAAACAGTGATGAATCCCACTTCTCTATTTGGCAGTCTGATAGACAAGTCTAGGTCTGGCAAAAGCTAGGAGAACATTACGTGCCCGACTGCATGGTACCAACTCTAAAGTTTGGTGGAGGAGGGATAATTTAATAGGGTTCTTTTTCTGGGGTTCACCTGGGCCATTTAGCTCTAGTGAAGGGCAATCTTAATGCGCCAGCTTCCCAGGACACTTTGGAAAATTCTATGCTTCCAGCTTTGTGGGAACAGCATGTTCCAGCATGACTGGGCCCCAGTGCACAAAGCATGGTTAGATGTGTTTGGTGTAGAAAATCTTGACTGGCCTGTACAGAGCCCTGACCTCAACCCCACTGAACACCTTTGGGATAAACTGGAATGGAGATTGTGACCCAGGTCCTCTCGTCCAACATCAGGGTCTGACCTCACAATTGTTATTCTAGGTGAATGGGCAAAAATTTCCACAATTTCCAATTTCCAAAATCTTGTAGAAATCCTTCCTACAAGATTGAAAGCTGTTATAGCTGCAAACGGGGACCAAGTCCACAGTAATGTCAAGACATTTAGAATGGGATGTCATAAAAGCTCCTGTAGGTGCAATGTGTAGGTGACCCAATACTGCATGCCATTAACTTTTGTCTTCTTTCTCCTGAAATTTGTGTTTTGCCATCTGTTTTTGTTCTCTTTCTCTTATCTCCCCAAACTCACCCAAGAGATGGTTCTGTTGGTGGTTTGTGCCTGTTAAAAAGGGAGTTCTTCCTTCCCACGCTTGCCAAGTGCTGCTCACAACGATCGTCTGATCATTGCAGTTCTCCTTCTAATCTTGTAGGGCCTATAAAGCATTTTGAAACAACTGCTGTGATCTGTTTCCCGTATGAATGGAGACATAAAAAAGGAAAAAAATGCCTTGCATTAGATTTAAATTCTTGCTCATTTCTGTTGGGAGTCTCTCGGCCATCCTTTGTTTTGACCCAACTGTTCTAAGGAAGTCTTTTTTTATTTTGTATCTTATTGAGCTATTTTTTGTTGTGTGCTGTGGTTTGTTGTTCTGCATGTGTAAAAAAAAAAGTATTCAATAGCTTCTTTAAGCCTGCACCAAATCACCATGTGGCTGAAGCCTTTGCAACAGCACCAAATCAGCTACGGAAGGAACACGTTCTCAAAGTCAAAAAGCATTAGATCTGGATTCATTTTTAATGCAAAGGAGGGGAGGTTGAATTTATATTCTAAAACAGTGTAAAAAATTCAAATCTTACAGAAAAACCCTCTACAACACTCATCAAATATGGATGGCGACACCTCGCCATGAGCACCTGCACCTCACTGGTTCACTGCTGAGCAGATGTGGCGTGATGAGATCAGGTTAGGGGGTGCTTGAAGATGCTTCCTTAGTGTCCCGATCCCCCTTATTTTCCCCTCACACTCTTCCCTCCCCGCC
This sequence comes from Etroplus canarensis, assembly GCA_015106775.1. NCBI lineage: Eukaryota > Metazoa > Chordata > Actinopteri > Cichliformes > Cichlidae > Etroplus > Etroplus canarensis. The sequence goes on along the minus strand of VUQH01088520.1, from coordinate 11,981 downwards.
CCTCCTTGGCCTGTCCTCTGAGCTACATGTGGCATGGTTGCCTACTGCTTCCTGTGACAAGCCAAGCTGTCCACTGACCACTTCATTTTTGATGTTGGCAGGCAAAACTCGAGCCACGGCGGCCAATCTGCATACATACACACACACACACACGCACGCGAGCACACACTGAGTTCAAGGGAACATCATCCAAGAAGAAGAAGAGTTTCCAAATGACCAAACACAGGCTGCTTGATGAGTGTTTGCTTCGCCTCTTCTTTGTTTTCTCTCAGTCTTTCCTTCAGAAGTCCATCATTGTATCTCTGTTTATCTTTCATTTCCATTCTTTCTACTCCTGCTTTGTATTGATGTTTGTATTTCTGTCTTTCTTGGCTGTCCTTTTATTATTTCTTTAAGCAGTATTTTTATCTTTTTTTTTCCTGTGCTACTTTCTGCCTTTTTGTTTTCCTCCTGTTTTACCGTCTTTTATTTTTTTTGTTTAGGGTTTAACTTTCTCTTTACCTTGTCTGTCCAAAGTGTCTGTCTTTCTCTTTCTTTATAATCTCCGCTCTCAAAGTGTTTGTTTTTCACAGTCCTCTTGCTTTAGTCCATCTTTCTTTCCCTCTCCTTCTTGCCATTTTCTTTCTCCATATTTGAAGTATCTGTCCCTCCTTTTCTTACTTCACACCATCAGCCTTTATAGACTTTTGCCTTCTTTGGCTATTCTTATGCAGCTTTATTTTTCTTTCTATTTTGTGTCATCATCTGTCTCTTTAATGTGTTTCTTCTTCAGTTTTCTGTGCCCTTCTCTGCTCACTGAGTCTTCCTTCCCTTTCTTTTCACTCAGTATTTCACATATAAAATCTTTGTCATCCCTATGCAGACTTAGGGACACAAAACTACAATTACTGGACTTGCCTTATTGTTTCATATAAATATGAATACTCAGCGTTTTAACCTCATGCTTCCATGGATCATCAGCTGTGTTCCACCAGCCAAGACCTATACCTCTAAATCTTATCTGACCTAACAGAGAGATTACACAGCACAGGTGTCCAGTGGTACTGCTTGGTACAAGGGTGTCAAACTCATTTCACTCACTTAAATCACCTTTCATTAGGTTTACTTCTTTAACTGCTTATTAATGCAAATGTTTAGTCAGCCAATCACATGGCAGCAACTCAAAGCATTTAGGTACACAGACTTGTTCAAGAGGACCCACTGAAGTTCACATTGAGCATGAGAACATGGAAGAAAGGAGATTTAAGTGACTTTAAACATGGCATGAGTGTTGTTACCAGACAGGCTGTTCTGAGTATTTCAGACACTGCTGATCTGCTGAGATTTTTCCTGCTCAACATCTTTGTGGTTTACAGAGAATGATCTGAAAAAGAGAAAATCTCCAGTGGGTGGCAGTTCTTTGGTTTTAAATGTCCTGTTGATGCCAGAGATCAGAGGATACCAGCCATACTGCATTGAGCTGATAGGAAGGCAACAACAACTGAAACAACCACTCAGCACAACCAAGGTGTGCAGAAGAGCACCTCTGAATGCACACCACGTGGGCTTTTGAAGCAGATGGGCTACAGCAGCACAAGACCACACCGGGTGCCACTCCTGTCGGACCATGCCACAAAACTCAAATCATCTCAGACCGGATTTCTTGAACGTGACAGTGAGTTTACTATACTCAAATGGCCTCCACAGCCACCAGCGCTCAATCCAATAGAGCACCCTTGTGATTTGATGGAACAGGAGGTTCACACCAATCAACAAATCTGCTGTGATGTCAGTGTGGACAAAAATCTCTGAGGAATGTTTCCAGCACTCTGTTGAATCCATGCAATGAAGGATTAAGGGAGTTCTGAAGACAAAAGGGGGTCCGATCCAGTACCAGCAATGTGTACCTAATAAAGTGGCCCATGAACTAAAATAGTAAACCAGTACCACTGGACACTAACATGTGCTCTATAACCTCTATTTTAGGTCAGATAAACATTAGATGTTTGGGGTCAGGATGAGAAGGCTTGATTGGTGCTACCCTGCTGGGTTCATGATCCTTGGAAACAGGAGCAGAGCTCTGTGTGTGTATGTGTGTGTGTGGTCATAGCTATAGAGTGAGAGTATATGAGGCAGGAGGGCCTAACCCAGCCCATTAGATGTGCGCACTGGCCTGTGAGATGTTGTATCACTTTAATTAGCGGGGGGCTGTGGGCCACAGCAGTGCAAGGAGATGGGTAGAAGGTTGATCGTGTTTTAGTCATTGCCTAAAGCCCCCCCCCCCCTGCTGACTCCGACCCCTGCCACCCCCTCCTTCACCCCACCCTCATCTAAAAAGCTCTGTCAAGCTTGACTTCCTCTCTGGACCTTTTGTCAAAGTGGCTGATGACAACACGACTGCTGTAATGTGTGGACGGCTGTACATCCTATTCTTTTAGAGGTATTTTTTAGCCCAGTGGTTGTGAAAATTGTACGCTCTATTCAAATCTTCTAATCTCGTCCCTTTTAACCTCATAATGTCTTCTTTAATTGCAGCCACATTTCCATATTAGGCAATCCGTAAGACCGCTCATTTAGCCATTCTGCCTCTGGCCTCTGAGAAAACTGGGCAAAACTTAAACGCTGTCACACCTTCTGAATACATTGCAAAATAATGAACATTTTAGATAATTACGGCGAATCAGAGCACGCCGAATGCACCCTGGCACCGCGCCAGCCCCCGCAGACGGTCAAAGATGGAGCCATAGAGAGCGGGAATGGGGATTCTGGGTAATTGGACTCCCATTGTAGGAGCTAATGAAGTGATGTGATTGAAAGGATGATTCTTTGCCACTGTCTTAAAAGTAATTCAACAGCTTGTAGCATTAGGCAGTTTATGTGAACAACAATAATCGTATGACATTTAAGAAAACAACACAGTTTACATCCACCGTGAACTCAAGCAGAAAATGAAAACAGGTGTTCACAATTTTAACGAATGCCATGAATATAATGCTGAAATAACTACTTAAATAACTTTTCTATGCTTTGCTTTTTTAAACTTCAATCTAAATTTTTTATTCTATTGAAATTAAGTGGAAAGGAAATTTAAAAATATGACAAAAAATTACAGACACTTTGTTTTAATGTGCATTCTGAAGATGCCTGTCCCAAACGTAAAGTGACCAGGGTCTGATCGTGACAGTAACCTGCTGTAATGCACGTTCCAACAATCTCCTGTCTGAGTTCCTGTTTAACAAACATGTCACCAAATAGCAAAGATTGATGTCGCAGGTGAAAATCATCGGACAACAGCCTCCTAATGGCCGATGTCAGATCCCATGTTTCTCTCTGTCAGGGCTGGGCCGCTGCTGGCTGACATGGCATTGGATGGGAAATGAAGGAGGGTGGGTGAGTGGGGGATCAGGGTGGGCGGAGGTTGGCGGTGGGTGGCGCCGCAGCTCTTTATTGCTGTCATAAAAGTTTACACGACCGCCATCTCTTACAATCCATATTGACAGGACTTTTCAGAAAAAGCTTCGTGAAGTCCGGAAAAAGAAAAAGGAAGCGCGGTCATACCATTTTCTTGCCTTAGGTGCAACATACCCTTGTAATAGGAAAAGGAAAATATAGACTTATGGAAAATGAAACGAGGCATGAATGACCATAAGCGTGAAGACAATTACACCCTTTGGAAATCGTATATTTGTGAAGATAATTTCTTGTAGAGTCTGCGCGTTCGGAATCAGAGGGGTTACGGTTTCTTTTCTATGCTTGAACTCTCCTTGAACTTTGGTTAAGTGTCGCTGGAGTGGGACGTGGCTATCTGCCCCTGCATCTGGTTATTTTAGCTCCAATTTGCTGCCTAATGCCACAATTACCCTGATCTATGGCTCAAGTCACCCCTTTAATGGCTCCGTGTCAAAATCAGCACATCTGCAGAAACAAGGGCCTGAGAGGAAGCCCTGACTTTGCTCCACTTTGGAGACTACTTTCTTGCTCTTCGACTGGCTGGAGACACTAACGACTGAAAAACAAATTACACAATCTAAAAAGTAATTTGTGTAAAAGGTCTATGTATTATTACTCTATTCTTAACAATAACAATAAAAGTTTGAATACATAAAAGCATCTTTCAAAGTACTGAACAGTTTTGAGGTAGGTTAAAAAATAAACTATAAATAAAATCAAGTGAAATCAAGAGAGAAAGAATCAAAGTTATGGGTGAAAATGTGGGGTTTGATTATTGATGTTTTCAGTATTTCTGATGTGAAACAGGAAGAGAGTCCCAGAACATTAGAAAAAATGAGGTTAACTCACCAAATGTGTCATGTTGTCCAAAGGCACGCACGTTAGGTTAATTGGTGTTTCTAAAATTTGGCCATGGATGAGAGGTGGATAAAGTGCATAGCGTGTATAGTGTACGTTAAGCGCTGGAAGAATTTACATTTATTTTGTGACTTGTAGGCTAAAGTGTTTTGGGTGAGTGTGACAGAAGAGGATGGAAGGGATAGGGTGAGACAGAGGCAATGGAGGCAGATGATTTGTTGTGGCGATCCCTAAAGGAAGCAGCTGAAAGAAGAATAGAGAGAAGATTCTGAGTGGTCAGTAAGTCTTGAAAAGCACTATATAAATGCCAGTCAATTCCACTGAATGTGTCACATAAAATTGTGGGCAAATTTAAATCTACTGAAACCAATGAGAAGGTTGGACGTGAGTAACTCGCAACACTATAAAGTCAAAATCAAGGATTTTTCCTTTTTGGATGCCTGGCTGAATTTCAGCAGTCCTTGACACTGATGAAGCAGAGAATATAAAGCACGTAACTTTTGGCTTGGCTCAGTATAAATGCACAACTTTGTACTTCTTCACCAATCAGCACTTGTTACTGTTTCGTAAGTCTACAAAAACTTATGAGCTCATTACATAACAGAAAATAAAACAAGACATTGCTATATATGTGTATGAACGATCAAACTGAGGAAACACTGGCAAAAAGCACACGGGAAGTTGGACCCCCTTTTGCCTTCAGAACTGCAGTAATTCTTCATGGCATAGATTCACTAAGGTGCCGGAAATAGTCCTTAAAGTTTCTGGTTCATATTGAAATGATAGCATCGTGCAGTTGCTGTAGATTTGTTAGCTGCACATCCATGATGTGAATATGTTATTCCACAACATCCCACAAGGTGCTCTATTGGACTGAGGTCTGGTGACTGTGGAGGCCATTTCAGTGCAGTGAACTCAGTGTCATGTTCGAGAAACCAGTTTGAGATGATTTGAGCTTTGTGACATGGTGTGCTATCCTGCTGGAAGCAGCCATCAGAAGATGGGTACACTGTGGTCATAAAGGGATTGGACATGGTCAACAACAATACTCAGGTAGACATTTAAACATAGCTCAACTGATACTAAGTGCCCCAAAGTGTGCCAAGAACCATGCCAAATTCCCTTAAATCACCTTTCTTCCCCATTGGTTTGAACTTCAGATATCAATGCTTCCATCTGAAGACATGGCTCTGTGATGCAGCAAAACCCCTGCAGAGAACAGAGCAGGCATCAGTAACAACAGATAAGACAGTGATTAAATCAGAGTAATGGAGGTGCTGTGGGGGACGTGGGTTGCAAAGAGGCTTGCAGCTATACAGCTGTGGAAGGTTAAAACAGCTTACATAAGGCACCGAGATACCCCTCCAAGCTGGGCCAGTAGCTTACGTTGCCTTGCACTGAGATCAGGACTTGTGGCCGAGTCCGACGCCGTAGCCTGCCTGAACGAACAATATGCTCAGTTCATCTCACTGAGCATGACGCATTCGGCGGGAATGGCCTTTAACACTCCACAGACATACAGTCTAATGGTATTACACTGTATTGAGGTTCTAAATCCTGGGAAAAGTATTCTTGCAAATTAAATACCTAATTGTGAAATGTGGCAACAATTCTTTGAACTTGCAACTTAGAAATACATGCTTCAAAATTCAAGTACATTTAAGTAGTTAAGGAAAGGAACACACATTTTATCACATCCAAGTTGTAAATAATTCGCCCCTCTTTTAAAAATTAAAACCTTCCTCAGATTGGATGTAAAATGCGTAGCCAGATGCATGGACATTTTTTTTATCCTGCAACTGACTGCACCATTGTTCACCATGCTAATACCCCAAAAGCTTATTAAACTCTCTGCTCAGCTCTAATAGCACAATGCTGAGGAGAGACACTGCAGTGTAGAGAGAGTGACTCCAGTTTGGCTGCCCAGAATCCTCTCACAGCGATGAAAAGCAGCCCCCTGAAGTCCACTCCATCACGGCATGGCTCTCTGCCCTCGCTGTGGCGTGACTGGGACAAGGATGAGTGGCGGTAAAGGACAAACTCATGGACACCAGTTGGGCTTCCAGAACCAGCACACATTATTACCCCCAACAGAAGCTGAGTGAAGGCGGGAGCCAGGAGCCCGTCCCCGGCACAGCTTCGGTGGGAGATGCAAAAACAGATGGCCACCCCCAGCAAGACATTAGCAACAGAGATTTGAAAACATCTTGAAGCCCCTGTCGCCACACAGAGACTGCGGTCAGGAGGCTAATGTGTGAATAGTAAAACATCGCAGTAAATGGTAAAATGAGCTGGGATAAGAGCAACAGCTGTCCAGAATTACAAGGAACTGCAAACTACGACGCATTTATTTAGGTCTTCGGTGTAACATTCAAAAGGCCTTTGTATGCATGTAAGCGAGGAGGCTGCAATTAAAACAAAGAAGATGCTATCAAAATGAAACAACCCAAATACAGCAGAGAGCTGCCTGTGCCATCTAGTATAAACTATTTATTGATATGGAGCCACGTCAAAGCAAGCGTGAGTAAAAGCGAGCTCGGCATTGTTCAAAAATAAATGTTTAGCAGGTGGAGAGTGCCAAATTATGCAGCAGAAAAGCATTTTGTGTTGAGACAAAATAGCGTTTACTGGGCTTTTGCCCTGGCATTTATGACCTGCCATTATTGCCAACATGACCTGGCTATGCTCCTTTGGATAACAGAGTAATCGTATGTATATATGCATATTGATATTATAAAATGTCCTCAGCATTTCCACCTCCTTCTGAATGACCCTTATCAGCTATAATCATTCCCATAGATATCGTGAGGAGGAGCCCTCTTGATGAACAGAAAACAACCCAGCTTATACAGGAGACCTTGAACTGGATGTGAAAGCTCAACTCCTTGCTAAGCTAGAAAAGGGAGTGTGACATGAGACAGAATGCGTGTGTGTTTTAGCCAAACCAGCTGTTATCCAGGATTGGGCTGGATTTAGCCAATCCAGCCTAACCAGGGCAGTGCAACCACCTTTGAATAAGGTGCCTACTGAGCCTGCAAGCTGGTAGAGCTGGCCCCGTACTTGAACTAGAAAAGCACTCATAGAGTGCAGACCTTCGCCAAGCATGATCCAAGGCACGATCATCAAAGGCACCAACATCAAAGGCATGATTATCATAGTGCCTTTGATGATCAGGAACGCATACGGCATGTTTTAATCATCAAAGGCACTATGATAATCATGCTTTTGATAATACTCCTAACATGATCATGTCTATCATAGTGCCTTTGATGTCCAGGACATGATCAAAGGCACTATGATGATCATGGCTATGATGTCCAACCTCCTTGGGGGAGGCAATCATACAGATATTAATATCTGTATGATTAGGATTTTTTGTTCGGCACGATCCCATCACCTGATTCTTCCCCAAATTTAATCACCTCTTCCTTTTATGAGGCCAAACCCATAAAAAAATTTCAGCCAAATCCGTTAACTTTTTGAGTTATTTTGCACGCAGACAAACAAACCAACACTGATAAAAACATAACCTCATCGGCGGAGGTAAATATCTAAGGAAGTGTTATAAATCTATAACTGCAATTCAATTCCGTGATAACATGCACTCAACATTTAATAACAGGCTTCCTAAACGCAGGACTATGCAATTACACAAATTTTAAACAAGATAATCAAGATACAATATTTATGTGCTGTGTGTTCTTGTTCTGCCCTTCAGCATATCCTTTTCCTTGACTCTTATTTTGCTTATGTCATATTCTGACCCTACCATACAAATATCATAAATCAAGACTCATGAGACCAGGCAGCATTTTTCCAGCATTCTATTGTCCAGTTTAGCCCCTCCGAACTGTAACCTCAGTTTCCTGTTCTTGGCTGACAAGAGTGACACCCAGTGCTGTCTTCTGCTGCTGTGGCCCACCTGCTGCAAGTACTGACATGCTGCTCACTCAGAGATGCTCTTCTTCACATTTCGCTTTCAACAGGAGGATATTTGAGTTGCTGTTGCCTTTCTATCAGCACATAGCAGTCGGGCCTTTCTCCTCTGACCTCTGGCATCAACAAGGCATTTTTGCCCAGAGAATACCCACTGGATTGGGGCTGAATTTTAACATGCTGGTGACTCAGTAACTGCAGTCTTCCAAACCTCCTCTGAGATTAACATCAGCACAGAAACTGTGCACTGGAAGCTTCATGGCATGGGCTTCAGTGGCCAAGCAGCTGCATGCAAGCCTTACATCACCAAGCACAATACCAAGCATCTGATGAAGTGGTGTGAAACACGCTGCCACTGGACTCTGGTGCGGTGGAAACATGTTCTGAGCACTGATTAATGATGCTTCTCTAACTGTAAGTTTAATAAACAAATCTAGGTTTGGTGAATGCCAGGAGAACATTACATGCCTGACTGCACTGTGCCAGCTATAAAGTTTGGTGGAGGAGGGACAATGCCATAGGGTTGTTTTTCTTGGGTTGGCCTGGGCTCCTTAGTTCCAGAAGGTAAATCTTAATACTTCTCTCACCACGACATTTTCACGATTCTATGCTTTCACTGTTGTGGAAATCGCAGTTTGGGGAAGGCTCTTTTCTGTTCCAGCATGACTGTTCACCAGTGCACAAAGGAAGGTCCATAAAAGCACGGTATGATAAGTCTGGTGTGGAAGGACTTGACTGGCCTGCACAGATCTCTGACCTCAACCCCACAGAACACCTTTAGGCTGAATTAGAATGGAGATTGTGAGCCAGGCCCTCTCATCCAGCATCATTGTCTAACCTTACAGATGTTCTTAGGTATGACAGAAACACTCCAAAATATTGTAGGGATCCTTCCCAAAGGAATGGAAGTTGCCATAGAAGCAAAGAGGACCAGTTCCATATTAATACCTATGGATTTACAGTGGGATGTCATTACAGCTTCCGTAGGTGTAATGTGTAGGTGACCAAATATTTTTTGTCTAGATAGTGTAGTTCAGTTAGTTTCATTCTGCTTTGGCTGCCACATTTTTAAGACTGTTGATTGGTATTCAAAAGAAAATAAAGGGCGTGCAGCCCATCCCTGGAGAAGCAATGAATAATTTTAGCACTGACATGCGCTGTAAGGACTCAGAGTTACCTTCTGGAAATTAAAGGTGAACAGATCACCACTGCCCTGATGCAAACATCCAAACAAGTGCTGTGGCAGGAAGAGCGCAAATAAAAGGCGAGGAGAAAAACAGAACCCAAGGTGACACGTATCATTGTCTCCAGTCCGGCGGTTGTTCAGCGGGGGCGTTATTTGTCGCAGCGGTGTCAAGAGACTTGTGAACAGAGGGTTTGGCTATTCCTGGACATATTCTCCACACCTGCGCCCTGGAGTGCACTGGGTTGGCATTTCAAACTTTATCACCTGTCACAAGAGAGAAAACCGGCTGCTCAGGAGTGCACTGCAACCCACCACCGCCAACACCCTCCACCTTTTAATACGCGAGACACCACACCCGTCCTTGGAAGTTACACTTACAAGGAAAAGACAAAGCTTTCCCCCAGTGGGAGGGCGGGAGCTGCAGGCCAGTCGTTGTCCATATTGTCTTCTGGCTGATTCGAAGGATGTGGAAAAAATCTTTATTGTATAAAGCAAGAAACTGCCTTTTTATACATCTAACTATCCATATGTGTGAAAAACACCCAACTTACCAACATTACTTTTTACAGGCATCTTCTGTCTTGTTACTGGAGCCTTTTCATGGACCCTGTTCATTTTTACTGCTGCAGTGACAAAATGACCTCACAGGGATTATAATCTGCAGCACTGCTGTCCTTTGTCAGTTATTACGATTATAAAAGGATAACTGTGTGAGCATCTTTGAAATAAATAGATCCATTAAGATCCCATTTCTTCTTCTCATTATGATCGGAGTGTTGAAACAGGGGTGATGGAGTGAGTTATCACATGACTCACATGTGCTTACGTGGACAGAACGGCCGAGTGATGAGGTATTCAATTGGATTTAGAGTTCATATTAGCATCATTAGTTTTAACAAGTTGATGCGAAGATGGCGGGATGGAAGGAGTCAGTCAGGATGTGCACACAGAAGTCCCCGCGTAATGTAATGTATGTTTTAGAGACAGAAAAGGAGAGGTGCGTATGTGTGTATGTGGTGGCAGTCTCCCAGGGACACACTGATCAAGGTGACATGTCTCTCTGGTCTCCATGGGGGGTGTCTGGGCCCCAGAAGGCCATGGATGTCACGACAGCAAAGCCCCACACTGGATGATGTCATAGCACACACACACACACACACACACACACACACACACACACACACACACACTCACACACACACTCACACTGACACTACTTCCACTGGAGATTGTGAAAGGTTAAGATTATACGTCTAAATATAAAATGCTGTTTTGTGTGAAGAGTAATACCTAAACCAACCTTTCCTGAACAGCTAACTTTGAAGTCTTAAAATCTTCTATGTCATACTGAAACCTTAAATCCCAATGAAATGCCTAGAGCTTGGCCAGTATCCCTCCACCTTAAATCTGACACTGTGTAGGATCCAGCAACCCTGTGAGCACCTACAACAGTAACAAGAAGTTCATTAATGAGTCTGTGTGCCCTTCACTTTTAACTGCACAATCTCATAAGCGTCCTCAGAGGTTCTACCCATCATTAGGTATCAATCACACAAAGTTTAGTAAAGATCCAGCAGACTAGTCAGTTCCTATGGTGGTAACAAGTTTTGTTACATATGAAAGGTCAGATGGCTGTCTGGATGGAAGGACAACCTGAAAAAAATAAACATATGCCTCCCATTCAGAGACATAACTACAGTATGATAAACCCACCAGACTGAGATTCCTCCTCCTCCTCCTTCTTCTTCTTCTTTTTTCTTTTTAATACATTTTTTGATCATTTTCTGATTGGCAGATACAGGACACTTTCTGGACCAAATGAGAGCAAACAAAGAGCTTTTTTAAAATTTAAATATTAATCCATTCATTCTTAAAGGTAATATCAGACTTAATTACAAAACAAAAAACTTGTCTGAAACACTGTACTAGATTTTTCCTTTCACATAGATACTGAACTAGAATGTCTACAAACTTGTCTTTGCTGTGTGTTCAATACTCAGCAGAAATTGTGAGGCAACACATATCCTGTATGGACAAAAGCAACAGGCCTCACCTCTTAATCACTGAATTCAGGTGTTTCATTCAGTCCCATTGCCACAGATGAATAAAATGCAGTCTGCCTTTACAATCATTTGTGATGAAATAGATGGTTATAAAGCGCTCACTGAATTCCAGCCCGGTAAACCAGCCACAGGGGCCCACAAGCCAGTGAAGTCCTAGTGCCGGTCCCAAGCCCGGGTAAATGGTGAGGGTTGCGTCAGGAAGGGCATCCGGTGTAAAAACTGTGCCAAATCAAATATGCGGATTCATAACACGACTTCCATACCGGATCGGTCGCGGCCCGGGTTAACAACGACTGCCTCCAGTGCCGTTAGCCAACAGGGTGCTGGTGGAAACTATGCAACTGTTGGCCGAAGACCAAGGAAGGGGAGAGGGGGAAAGCGTGTTAGGAGGCAGAGAGAGAGAAGGAAAGTTGGGGGGGTGGAGGTGAGAGTAGGGACTTTAAATGTAGGGACTATGACTGGTAAAGGGAGAGAGCTGGCTGATATGATGGAGAGAAGGAAGGTAGATC
>VUQH01088518.1:4936-19302 GCA_015106775.1 Etroplus canarensis | reverse complement strand
CTGTCCAACCCGTTGTGTATAGAGCGAAATGCAGGATACACCCCGTACAAGTTGTCATACCATCGCAGGGCCAAAATGGAGAGACAGACAACCATTCACACTCCTATTCACACTTACAGTCAGTTTAAAATTGCCAGTTAACCTAACGCCTTTGCTCGTCTTTGGACTGTGAAGCTGAAGGATATACAAGTTTATAAAGCTCTCCATTTAGTACAGCAAGAACAGCAAGTCCCTCAGCAGCTACCCTGTGGTTTGAACACTTAGTGTTGTTTCTAAAAATGCACACAGTGACAAAAGATAGAAACAACACTAGTCTTTCAGCAAAATATCGAGCCAGCACCTGCCACCAGAACAGCTTCAATGTGCTTTGGTGCTGGAGAGCACTGTGTAACACATCAGATCAAAATCTCCCATAGATGTCCATGAGAGGACATATATGTTGACTCTGAAAACCATAGCAAACGAGTTAAATTGTTTAGTTCTGATCAGCTATGCATGGTGCTTGTTGTCACTTGTGCAATATGGATGGAGACACTGCCAACCCTAAGAGAGTATTCCCACCAGGATAGATGTGTTTCTTTGTGGGATAACCTACAATTAAAAAGGACAAGTGGATCAAAACATTGCCAGCAAAATTGTTCCAACAGCATATCAGAGATACTGGAGCCTCTCACTGTGAGGGACCAATCGCCAGGTTTTTACTTTAATTTTTACAAAAAAGGTTTTGTCCACCTTTGATAAATAAAAAACATGCACAGAGGTAATATTTCAGGTTATAATTTATTACACAAACAGTGAGGAAATTTCTAATTCCAGTCTGACTTTAAGACATCTAAAAACAGTGCTTTATTTCTACCTTTTCTTGATACACTCAATAGCCCCTAACTGCTTGCCAAAGCCTCCAGATTTACTTTTGCTTAATGTGACTAATTATGTCTTTCTGCAAGCATTTTAACTAAAGATGAAAATGGGATTTTATTTAATCAGCTTGCAATTTCTGTTGCTAGTCCTACATTCACATTGCAGTCTTAATCTTTAGTCTTTAGTTAGGCCTTGGGGAGTCCTTGTTAATAGATCCTCTTGCTTAGGGCCTCTGGCTTAATCCTTGCCATTTACCACTTCCTCTGCTAGTTTTCTAAATATTCTCAATTAGGTGGCTGGCAGGGCATTTTGTATCACCCTATGTTATGACCACTCCTCTTTTTTTCCTCGTAATATTTTGCAAATGGAGTTGAGGGTGACCTTGGCGATTATAGAAATAGCCATGATTGGACCTTGGTGATTCATCTTCAACAGCTCTCTGGATATACTGCTAACTTCATAGAGAAATGATAATTAACTCCCTGCATCAATTAGCATTCACCATGTAGAAGGGTAACGAGGAGCCAATTACAAGAAAATATACATAATCAATTATTTATTCATTCTTAATTACAGTGAGTTTTACCCTGTTACAGCAGCGGCAGTTCAATTAATGACCTTCAGCTATCTTCATTTGAAATTGCCGTGGAACAGAGGAATTTACCAAACCCCAGTGTGAAACGAAGCCAGCGAAGCACAAACACACACACACACACACACACACAACAGACTTGCACAAACTAAAAATGAATAAGAGAAAGTGAGAGAGAGAGAGAGAGAGAGAGAGAGAGCAAGAAAGAGTTGTAGTGGGAGAAAAAAGAAAGAGCAGAGGAGGGAAGGGACTGGCACTGTCAGTCAGATGCCCAGAGCTGCGGTGTACATGGTGTCACCCACACTACCGAGCCGTCTGTCGAGGCCACCTGCCTCATTATGGGAAATGTATGCATCTGGGGCAGGCTCTGGCTGGCTCATCCTCAGCATGGGCAGGGAAAATGGCACACTGGCAACTATTACTGCATTATGTTAGCAAGCTGTACACACTGCATGCATACATAGCACACTGAGACAGAAAACTAGCAAGCCAAGAGTTTTGCTGAATGGACTGGAAAATTATGGAATTGGTTGTAAAAGTGTAGATTTATCACGTGACTTCACACTGGGATAAGACTGATATTGTTCTGAGACAGCTGGTTTATAGCAAGTGGCAGCATGATATGTAAAAAAAAAATGAGTATTGAGGTGTTATAAAAGAAAGGTAGAATTCAGAGTAGCTGCCACTTTATATTTGTATCCACAAACTTTGCAAAAGGAGCATGATCATACAGTTAAGTTAAGTTTGACAGATGACAAAGGAGGTGTTTGTTTGAGATAAACTCAGAGGACAACATGTCAGTAAGTGGACAGCTGAATGCAGACCCTGTGTAAATGTCCTCTCTGGCCATAGGGTCCTGCAGAAACCAATAAGCACAAATAGAGCAAACTGATCACAACAGAAAACTTTCTCCCTGTCCATCCCTGCTCCCCCTGCACCGCCTTCCGCCCATACCTGGCCTGAATACCATTAGACTTAATGGAGCGTGGTGTGAGGGACAGCCAATCATGATGGCGTCCCGTCAGTGACACCGACATGTATCTTGGTGCTCATTATCATCCTTGAACAGCGCCAATTTACATCTGATGCTCTGACTAATTCTGCTCCAGTGTTGTCAAGAGGCATAGGAAGTGGCCTGGCCATGATGACAGCGCGGCTGTCAGGAGCCTGTGGATGGAGGATTCCTCGGGGCATGATTTAATGCCCATGTCAAGCCCCGCTGTCAGCCTCTCTCTCTCCCCGCTCCCTACACTCCTTCTCTCCATCCAGCCATTAGGATTCAGCCAGCGGAGAGATGGAGCGAACGAGCAATAGAGCTGGCGATTGGCCTGCTTAGGATTCACACTCTGGGCAAGAAAATAACACGCCCTGTTTCACAAGTGATTACCCTTTCCTTGTAAACTGCAATTAAGGCTAAAAAGAAAGGTGGCAAAGAGGTGATGGAGAAACAAAACGCATATGACCGCCAGGTGAAGAGGAAAACCTTGAGTATTTTCCCTTGCTGGTTTTATAGCTACTTGTTTGCCTAATTTACATGGACAACTTTTCATTGGTGTTCTGCTGAGTTGTTTTGGTTTCTGGTTTGGTTGTATAACACCAACAGCTTTTGTGCCCCTTGCCCTCCCTTTTGTAGAGTGATTAGCATGTTGCATGATGTCTGTATGGATAATTCTAGTTGCACTATGCAATCCTCTCTCATTCTCTATATATTTATTTTGTGTAGTGCAGAACAACCATCCCAAGAATTTATTTGGTGTAAATTTTTCAAACTCTAGACTTGTTAGGGGTTGAAGATAAAGCTGTCCATGTTTTTGCATATGCATGTGTCTGTGTTTTTGAGAATGAGACAGACGCTCTCTGCTTATCTGAAATAATAGCCAAACCTGAGACATCTGACCTTTTTGACCTATGCTAAAGGTCAGAGGTGAGCAGGCCACAGATGGGTGGAGATGGCAAATGTGGACAGAGAGGAACAGGGTGTAGATGTTTTACAATGCCACTATAGCAACTGTGCGTCATATGAGTCTGAAAGATCGATCTGCAAAAATATGCATTTTTCCTTCTCAGTCTGTGTGAAGATATTTTCCCGCAATATGTGGCTGCAATATGTTACCCTCCCTCAGTCTGTTCCCTCTGTAACAAGGCAGTGATGGATGACCAGAGATTTTGCTGCTTAGTGTGCAGAGAGTGAGGACATATGGCTCAGTTTGCTCTGTCCTTGTGAGCACTCTTTAAACATGAGAACAGCACTAAACGCAGGGAAGAACACTCCAACTGCATCAAAATAGACGCCGGCATGGTTTTGTGTTCAGGCTTTAAGATCACAGTAGCAGAAATTAACCTGGCCGTTTCCCCTGCTTTAACATTTAATGAACATTAATTAGATTCGGTCTGCCTTGTGCATGTTTTGGCACAGCTTCATATCCTCTTTGGCCACATTAGGCTGTGCTTGCAACCCTGATTGCAGCACTCACAACGCTTCAGCTGTATGAGAAAAAACACATTCAGTTCACAGCATTAGCACTGGAGATCAGTCAAAGAACAGGGAATGTTTATATGTGATTTGGGTGATAGATGATAGGCATTTTTATGAAGTGTTTCTTTGGTATCCTTTAGCTATGGCTCAGCAGTTGGCAAACTAAAGGAGGCAGACTGGGGAAGTGGGCTGGACTGGGCTAGTTAGCATTGGCTCTGGCTGGTAGGTGTCTGGTCTAAACCTGTATGAATGCTTTTACCACAAAACTAAAGAACTTTTACAGATGGCTTTAACTACTCTCTGAAAAATATTGGATATTTAATGGTAAAAGAAGATCTACAACTAAAAAAAGATACAAAGATACAAAGTTAATAAGATGTGAATCAAGAATCTGAAGTTTTCCAAGAATAAAAAAGATTAAATAACAATTACACCTATGTAGAAATTGTACATACAAAGCAACCTTAACAATATATTCCTTAAATCTTTTTTGGTGTACTAAAACTACTCAGTCATTTCCCTATAAGTAAACATAATTCAGTGGCATTTAGCATTTTGTTGAAAAAAGAAGAAAAAAAGGCTGGTACATAGAATGAGGTTTTAAAATCATGTTCTCAAACTTTTTCTCTTGTGCCCCACTTCAGAAGCCAAATAAAAAAAATATAAAATAAAATATGTAAATATATGCCCCTCACCGCACAAAAATGCCCCCTCCCACCCCCCACAATTTTACCAATCATAAACAAGCACCCCTGACACTCGTCTTCACCCACTCCACCCTGACTGCACTCTCTTCTTCACCTCTCTTGTGCTCGAACAGAGAATGTGACTGTAAGGTTAGGTAATTAAAATGTTAGCTACACAAGCAAAAAAGTCAGCAGCATTTGGATTGATTAATGTATTTCTTCACTAGCTTTATAGATGCACATAACAGTTATTGTTGATAATGTATAAGCACATAAGGTGGCTTGCATATCTTCGTGGGCACGAGGTGTGTAAGTTTGGGACGGTAGGATGAAGTCCAGTGAGTGCTTGGCCCATTCGTCAGTAACAGCAGATTATATGTGAATTAACTTATTAAAACTTTCCTCTTTTAAAATAATCACTGCAGAGACAGGTGTTGGTAGTGAACCTCAGCTCTAAGTAAATATGGCTGTTCACAAAATCTGTCCATCTCTTTTTCAGCTCATCATTCGTAGGAATAAGGAGAGTGAGCTGTTCTTCAATTTTTTGGCAACAGGGAAGAAAGCACAGTGAACTAGCTAACTGTAGACTGCAAAAACATGAAGTGTAGTTGCTCAAGGTTCAGCAGGAGAAGCACTGATGTGCTTTATACTGCTAATTTTCTAAGATGTACAGTATATTAAGACACACATGTTTATTTTATCTTTACACAGCTTTTAACTTCCTATTTACTTCTTCCTTTTGTTCATCCTGTTTTCTTATGTGTGGCCTTGTTAAGCTGTCATTGGTGATCATCTAAATATTAGGCAAAACTTTCCAGTGTCCTATAGTATGCTAACCAAAGTAATGAGAGGGTAGTAAATAAAAGATAACGATTTGTCAGTAGTGTTGTTCATTGGAAAAGATGACTTTTTGACCAAATCCAGATTTTTCGTGATCTATGATGTTAAACCAGTCTTGGGAAGCCATCCAGTCTCACAGCAGTTTGAGAAATAGTGAATCTGGGAATTAATTTATTTTTATGTGTTCAGGGACAAAAATGATCACTTTTTGTCATGTTAGTGAGCACGAATTTTTTAAGTAAGATATTTCAATATTAAATATATCTGGCATCAGAAGCAAAAAGCTAACTATTGTATTTTAACCCAAACCATGCTCCTTTTCAAACCTAATCAAATTTTTTTTAATGCCCAAACTCAACCAAGTAACATATTTTAATTAATAATGTATTTAAAAATGATGTGTGATAATCTGTAGGATTAATGACTAACTAGTGTCTATGGTATGAGCAGTGAAGTGACTTGCTCCATCACCACCCCTCCAACTTTGTAATGCAGACTTTTGTTTTAAAAGTGGAAAATATTAATTTTGTGTACATGGACACAAATCAGTACATATAAGAGGACTGAAATGCATGTTGAGGGAAACGAATATAATGTGGGCGAATCTGTGTTGAGGAACACGGAAAAAAAACGGTCTTAACTAGACAAACTGCCATGAGACCAGGTTGTGTGAGTGATATACAGAAATATAGAATATACATAATTCAGCATTCTGTGGGGGGAAGAAGTCCTAAGCAGGTACACACATCATAAAACTATTACATTAAATGGTAACCACCCATCTGTTTCTTACCATGAAGATTCTTCTTGACATCTGAATAAGTACAAGTCACTTACTAGATCAAAAACTCAGATTTAGAAATATTTAAAAAGAAACATGCAGACAGGTATAGCAGTGGTGTCTCTGGCACAGAGAGCTTGGTGGGAACAATAAACACTAACATACAAGGTACTCACTGAATTCAATCACAAACGGACTACATCAGTTAAATCATAAGCACACACTGATATAATAGGGATAAGAGACTTCCAAGGAAGTCTAATCTAATAGCATTTTCCCTATGCAAACCACTACCAGTCATTCCAAAAGATGCTTTAGAGCCTTGGATCCTGAGGTGGCCTTAAAGGTGTGCTCTCCAAAGAGCAGGAAAGAAAAGCAAAAGAGTGACTTTTTGGCAACACCATGTTTTTCTATAAACAATCTGGATTGAAGAAGAAGTTTTTGTCCTTTTCTGGTTGAATACTGTTATAATCCTCTGACCGGAGTTATCTCAAATATTTCATCTCTAATTTTTGCTCTAATGGCAAGGTGTTCAATGTAACTTTTAAAAAGCTGTCCACTTGTTTTAATTCACTATCCTGCTGCTGGTGGCTAACATAACAGCTAGCTGTTAGCTGAAAAGACCAATGACAACATTGTAACTTATGTCAAATCACTTAGTGGTACATTTCATTGCCTGCTGTCAGCATGGGATGATTCTGATCATGCCCCACAGGTCATTATGAAAGCACGCTGAACATGTCTATTGCAGTTTTTAATGCCACGCTTGGAAGGGCTGAGGGGCCAGCCCCATGCACACCAAAGGAAGACTGTCAGGAGCAGTCCTGACTCCAATAAATCAGATAAAACCAAGTATGACCCCACCAGGCCCTAATGTAGAGATGTGATGGATTTACAGTATTAAAGTAATGAGTGAAAGTTTTGAGTACTGTAAGGTTTTAATGTTTAAAGCAACAGGTGATGCTAATCCATCTGCAAAAATAGAGAAAAGGAAGACTCATTGTAAGCAACGCAGGAGGTGCCTAAAATAGAAGAATAATACTACAACGCCCTTCTATGTGGTAAATATTTCATTCCCAGGTGGTTCGTGGTTGCAGAGATACAGTGATTTCAATTTGGGTCCATCTTTTTGAAACAACCTGTATAGTGTGTGTGTGTGTGTGTGTGTGTGTGTGTGTGTGTTGTGCTTGGTATGGCAATGAAAGAGGTTCTATGTTTCTTCTTACTCTAGTGTATACATGTTTAACTTATATTCATATTTAAAAAGAATTTTTTGTTCACACTGATCAAAATCCAATTCTACCACCAGTTTTATGTAGCAATTTGAATGGCTGACTCAACCAGTATAAAGGGGATAACATTTTATTTTTTATGCTCAAATAAGTACAAAAGTTACATAAATAAAACAAAAACACATTGCTTCCTCTCAGAAACAATGGGACTGCTCTGAAGGAGCTTGAATGCACTATGCATCACTGTAAATAATTATTTTTGGGGTAATTTAGATGAACTGACCCTTAATTATTGTGTTGACGTTTAAACAATAATTCTGCAGTAAACTATCAAAGTAATTGGGACAGATAGCATATGAATGAAGAGTTGTTGTGGTAACGAGGAGCTGACTAACCCGTGCAGCTATTATTTTCAGTTTGTGGTTAACTTCCTGTCTGAGGATGGAGATTGATGGATACCCAGAGTGCTGCTGTGTGTCTTGAAGGGAACTATTGATCGCTGTTGCCATTGGTTTCAGCCTCCATTTGTTGATCTGCCCATGAAAGCCCAACTGCATGGATCATAGAAATGACCTCGTCTCTTTTTAATGATGTTTGAGCCTCAGAGAAAAAACCTGCTGCACCCACTAACAGTCAGGCCAAGCGCTTTGCTCTTTCTCTCCAGATGGGCATGCTATGTTTGTTTTTTGTGAGCTTTGGTGGATGCTGATGAACAGTGATGCTAAGAAATTGGGAAATACTTATGTGAATGTAAGAGTGCACAACAATTGCAGCAATTTTGATAATGATGCTCTCTGAATTATGACAGTTCAGCTCTCCGTTCATTTGCTAAATTGTGTTTAGTGTCGTTTTATTGCAATTTTTATCAGTGCTTTTTTTCTCCCCTTTAAGAAGAGAAGGGATCATTAGCTCAGGACTATTCAACCATGCACAGAGGAAAAATGCCATCAAAGTTGTCACAGAAAATGTCCTTGTTCTCTAATTTATAAACAAAAAACACAGATTTTCCCTTTCATGTGGCTTCTTGGAGATAATTATGACAAGATGAAAGCAGTTAAATTCCTCCCTCTGTTCTCTGCTCTTCAGATGGTTCCCCCATTGTCAAAAATGGAGATGAGATTTCATGTGGCTGTCATTGCCTGTGTCCCTGTCTTTCTCCGTCTCCCTCTCCTACTCTCATGTCTCTTTTTCTCCTACTTCCTGTCTCTCTCTCCTGTTCTGACAGTGTAGCTGTTTGACTCCTCTTTGTCAGTTTTTATTGAACTCTGATATCTGAATCTGTAATGTTTTCAGAACTGTCAATCAATCAGTCACTATCTGTCTTAGAGGTCGCTGTCCCCTAATGGAAGAGAATGATTAGCTTTTATCAACTCAGTGATTTATATGGTTTAAAGCGCCTGCACACAATCAAAGGAACAAATAAGTCTTCTTCTTGCACACATATGTTTCTGTGGATGTGTGCACAGAAACACACACACACGTGTAGTGTTGATGGGATGTCTACCGACCCCTCCTTTCTCGCCTGCTTTCCCTCATGCACTCTGAGGCAATGGGCTGGTGCACTGCAAGTGTGCTGTGCCATGCTGTGGTGTCTGCAAGTGTGTGCGTGTGTGCCCTCCTGGGAGGTAATTACCAGAATAAATACAGTAGAGGCCATGGCTGCTAATTTATGCCTGATTGTTGACAGTCAGAGTATTGTTTAACATGCACAGAGAGGGCCCTTGGTGTTATACTTCATGAATGTGAGTATGTGAGAGAGAAAGGGGACAATTTTGTGAAGTGCATCCTTGTTTTATCTGCTTATCCTCATACTCTTGTCTGAGTCTACGACCTTGCTGGTTACAGTAAGAAGCCAATGCAAACGGTTTTGTTAATTATGTCTTGAAATGTTAGTGTGTGCACGTCTTACTTGATTCCACTGCCTTTCCTTATGGATAACCTTTGGTCATTCATAAACTAACAAAGTCATGTTTTGTTCTGAGAGATTTTTGCGCATTGATTGTGTTTGTGCTGTTTAGTCTATTTTTGTTAGGACCAATTTGAGTTTCAGGCCTTGTTAAAAGAAAAATGATGATACTGACAATCTTTTACTTCTTAAAGAGCTGTTTGAGGGTACAAACTTGATTTTGGTTTTAAGGTTGGATTTGACTTGAGCATGTAGCTCTGATGGTTAGTTAAGGCCATGTTCAGACAGACAATAGCACTGAAAGAAACAAACCCAACTAATGAGGCCACTGTGTTGACACAAGAGGAGTGCTGAGAAAGAGGGCTCCAAGGGTTTACTTTAAACCTGGCTCAACTTGCAATGTAGTATCATCTAGCAAGTCTTGATTGTCAATCATGACACATACAACTCCACATTCCTGGTAAGGTGCAGGACTGTTTTTGTCCTGTATTATAGAGTATATAAAAAATATGTAAGTAGCTACTGTGGCATCACCTACTGGTTTGTGAACTCCTGTTTGAAGTCACTGGCAATCAGCATCTTGGTTTTTGGAGCAGACAAAACCATATTTGGATGAGTGCCAAGACATAAACTGCATGGGTGCATCAGATACGAATACCTGCTAATTAGTGATAAGTGACATACAAATGAAATCTTAAAATTTCACTCAAAAACTGGAGCACAGACTTGTTGGATGTCTATAAGATGTACCTTTGGCTGCTCCCTTGTATTCTCTCCAAGAGGTCTGATAATTGCATTAAAATGCTCTGAGCTACCATCTCAAACATGGTCAAAGACTCAAAAGTGGAAATAAAGTCTAGCAGGCATGTACTATCTACAGACATTTTGAAAAGGAATTCACAGTAGAATAGGTGAAGTGTGTACATGTTGTACAGTGTTTACTCATTCATACTCAAAAGACAATGCTGATATTATTCTTTCCTATTATTCTGTTTGCTTGTCAACCATCCCATCAGATGATATAAATCAACAGTGCTCAACAATACATTAGTTCATCCCTCAAAATTTGTAGTTCCCTATGAAAGCTCTCTTGTCCGTATCAAAGTTGTAAGTCTTTAACAATGGATCATAAATGTGTGGTTTCGTTTCCTACAATTGTATTAAAGTAATTTTTTTGCTCAAACAAGACTAAAATTCCTGACTTGTAGACATTTGGTACACTAGTTTGTAATTCTAGGAGAAAGTGTAAATGAAATTCCTGTGTCCATATTGAAAGATTGTGTTAACCAGTGTAATGTGTGAATCCCAGATTTTGAACAACAATAACATTTTTGATGGATTTTGTCTTTAACTGGAATTTGTTGGAAACAAGAAAAATACTAAATTAAATGATTAAATAATATCTTAATATTTGTACCTTTAATTTAAATGGAGTAAAAATAAGTCTAAAGCAAATAACCTGTAGTTACTTCATGAGAAATATTTCTGAGGTTACAAAGAAATCCTCATCAACTCACTGTTTCCTCAGAATCCATCACAACCACTCTATATTGACTTTTTTCTGTTCCTGAACTGCACAGTTATTATCAGCTGTAGCTGTGCGGTTCAGGAGCTTTTAACGCCTCATAGACACCTCATGAACTTTATGAGCATGAGAAGATAAAGAGTTCACAGTGCTGCAACTGAGAGTGCTGCTAAGACTCAGTGTTGCTCAAATTATCTGTGAAAAGTCACTCGAATGGAAGTTCAGACGCAGCCACCCAAATGAGGTTCCAATGAAGTTAACTCTCGGTCCAGAACTTTTAACGATAGCCTGGGTCTATCAAAGATATTGAATATTAATTCATTAATAATAGATACTAATGAGCTTTGAAGTGGTGTACTGTTGGACTTTAGAAGTCCCCAGTGAGTAATGAAGCCTGTGGAAACACCTTTGAGGTGCTGGGGGCCCGGGGGTTTGGCTAGTGGAAACACTACAAGTCTTTGTATTAGAGCTGATTGAGTTGGTCTGTGCCCCAGCTTCGTTACAGCCAACCACTTACACGCCTTGAATTCTACTTAGGAGACTGCTGATGAATTTGTATAATTGAACGTAAATAATGAATTCCCAAGGAAGAGATTTGGCCCAGTTGTAATTGCCAGAGATCAGAGTCCACAATACCAAACTTCAAAACGCCCAAGCCAGGCGGTCGTAAGAGCCATAACGATGGCTTCGAAGAAAAAAAGAAAGAAGTGATATGAGAAGGGGAGGGGGGCAACAGAGGAGGAGTAACAGAGACAGAGATGGAGAAAAGAAGATGAACTAATGAGGAACAAAGACCTAACGAGTTTCGCGAGGAAAATGAAGTGTTTCCAAAGTCGTCTTTAAACTTGGTGAGATGAAACGCAGGAGCAGCAGTTGTTTTTGACAGCTCGGGACGAGACAGGCCACAGCTCAGAGAGAGAGGGGTAATTCCCTATTCCTTTATATTACCCGCTCTCTCTCTCTCTCCCTCTCTCTGTCTCTGCTGGGAGCCTGCTCATCCCTCTCTCCACTTCCCTACATTGATTCTTGAATTAGACTGTTTTATTGAATAATTAATAGGCCTTTTCCCATGATTGATGATTTGCATGGCTTGAATATTAGCTTTTCAATCAAACGCAGCTTGTTCTAATGTAACCATATTGAAAACATGTCAAACACTGTTTACCCACTTTGTGCGCAATGTTGTCTTAAGTTCTGGCTGCCAAGGCCTCACAATGCTCAGCGGTGGGGAATAGCCTTGTCAAGCATTCGCTCAGTGCTGATTACAAGGCCCTTGAGTTCTGACACTTGCGCTGAACATGCATATATATACATACATAGACACATGGTTAAGCTTGCTAACATGCAAATCCTCACAAAAATCATATAGGCATGCATGTAAATGCACTCAACTGCACAGTCACCTACTTATAAAAATACACACAAAAGAGCCCTTATAGTTTTCTGTCCAGTGAAAAGCAATCAATTCCCCAAAAGAGCCTGTCTAAGAGTTACAGTAGCACTGCGCTTAGTTTGAGTGGCAGCAAGGCCAGTCTGGGAATAGATTGTCAGGCATATTGCGTCACATCACAGAGAGAGAACACATCAATGCAGGGAGAGACACATGCATTAAGATTCCCTTTTAATTTGACTGGGATTGAAGTCGAACGCTAAATTACGCCGTCATCCCCCTGCTCAGGCTCCCCCTTCCTGCCTCACCCCACCCGAGCTTGTTTTTTGTTTGTTTCGTTTATTTATTTATTTCCCGCCTTACTTATTCATTCATTCCAAGGGTCCGATTTTCTGAGAGTGTGTCAGCGCATCACACAGCGCATGAAAGTGCTTTGCATGGAGTTGTGTCTGGTGTGTTTAGACGGTTCCAAACATGTGCATGGTTAAATAATTTACAGGAAAACTGACTAATGACAGGCAGTGATCATGTCGAGACGAAGAGGCCTGGGTGACTGCTGATCAGGGACAGAGCCTGTCTCTTCTCCTTATACTCCTTGCTACTGTGTGTTTGTGTGTGTACTTGTGAATTTAGCTATGTTGTTAGTGTGGGAAGGAAATATGTTTGGGCTGGTGTCTTAGTATTGCGGGAAGCTGCACAGATTGGCGTTCACTCTAGTATATATGTAGTGAATGGCTCTTTCCCATGATGTTGAAAATTGATTTTGAGTTCCATTCATCACTTGTGGTTTGTGTGTGACAGTTCATTCACTGTGTATACAAGGAAGCTCTGAATACTCTAAGTTCCCAAGACTTTTCACAGAGAAATTCATACGAACCTGAGATTGAGTGCTGTGCATAATTTTGTGTCTGATGAAACAGTATACCCTAGTTGTTTATGACAGAGGTTTATGCCTCTGAGCTACATGACCAAATAAAGAACTCTTACCAGTGTTGATAACATGGCTCATTATTTTTTGCTTTTTTATTAAATAAATACTCTCCCCATAAGGGTTGCGCAGTGATGCAGTGGCACTGTTGCCTCTCAGCAAGAAGGTCCTGGGTTCAAATCAAGCAGCTGGCTGGGGCCTTTTTGTGTGGGGCTTGTGTGTTCGCCCTATGACTGTATGGGTTCTCTCTGGGTACTCAGGCTTCTTCCTACAGTTCAACAACATGTGTGTTAGGTTAATTGTAGATTATAAACTGGCCCAGAGGTGTGTCAGTGAGCATGAATGGTTATGTGTCCCTCTGTGTATTGTTGAGACGGGCTCCAGCTCCCCTGTGATCCCAAATTGGGTAAGCAGCAGAAAATTAGTTGGATCCTTACCTGCATGTTTTGTGAAGCAGTAGAAAGGAACGTTATTGGTCAAAATTTTGTATGAAGCTCAAAATACACTATTCACAAAAAGTTATGGATATTTGGTTTTTGAGAGAAATTTATGGAAAATGTAAATGGTTCACACTACACTGATATTATATAATGAAAGCAGAGCATTCAAGTAAAAGCATGCAATGGTCATTTCCTCATCTTAAACAATTTATTGAAACAAAAGCCAACAACAGTGGTGGGTATATTACAAAAAAAATGACAATGTGTCAATAATTTGTCACTTACACTTGACCATCAATTTACAGCTTGACTTCTGTGACTCTTCAAGTCTCTCTGTATCTCTATTGCAACCTGCTGATGACACTCTGTGACACTCTAAGCTCAGTGGCCACTTCCTTTTGAGAACATCCTATTTGAATCCTGGCAATGGCGAGGTACTGTTGATCAGTTGTTAGGTGTCGTCTTGGTCTCATGATGTCAAAATGTGAACAGCACGATGAAGAGAACTCTTTAAATACCAATTCAAACTGAATCAGAAAATGTATTGGTTGATTCATGCATCAAACACCAATTGTGAATTTTGCTGTTAAGAACCTTGTTAGAGAGCAGCAAGCTATGCAAAAAGTACTGAAACACTGAACAGCTGGACATGTGCATTCAAAAGTGTAGAGAAGGTTAAATTAAGTTCACATGTAAAGGTTATAGTGCA
>VUQH01088517.1:0-11541 GCA_015106775.1 Etroplus canarensis | reverse complement strand
TGTGTGTGTGTGTGTGTGTGTGTGTGTGTGTGTGTGTGTGTGTGTGTGTGTGCGCGCGCGCGTGCTTGTGTGTGTGTGTCAGTGTGTCATCTAGCCAGCCTTTCTCCAACTGACCTTGTTCCTCTTTCCTGTGACATCATTAGAGGTGTCTTTTCACTTGGCCAGATTGTCCTTTCGGAAGCCAGGATTGTGTGAGTCGCCAGTTGTGTGCAGGCTGTTTTTCACTGTCCCGGTTATAGCTTTTTTGAAGTTCTCATGTGCATGTGTGTTTACTTTTGGTGTGAAATGTAGGAAGTAGGGCACAAGTTGCTTCACATAGGTTAAACACAAAGTTGATGGTTTATGGTTTGTGTGCAACTGCGTGCATGTGGTTTAGTATGACATGCACACACTGTCCTTTAAATGCTGCAAACTGACTTCTTATCAGTATGATTCTTATTAAAAGTTTTAAAAATGTGAGTGGCTGCACTTTATGTTGCATCCATTGTTGTATTTTAAGTACTTATCTATCAGCTGTTTTTGGAGCTTTGCATACTGGAAGTTATTAAGCACTTCTTCCCTGTGCTATTACTGATCTGCTGGCTACTGTATTTAAATTACAACTTTACATTTAAAATAGTTTTGCAAATAAACTAAATACAGACACTTTGACCCCTAAATGACAACTGTACCTTTGGCTGCCCCCTTATATTCTCCCCAAGGGGTTGTCACAGCAGATTAATCCGCATTGGTAATTTGGCAGATTTTTTTACCCTTCCTGACGCAACCCTTCATAGTGAGAGGTACTTGTCCCCACGTGGAATCGAACCAGGGACTTTGCAAATGTGTAAACCACTGCTTTATGGGGACACTAAATGATAAAAGTACATAATAAACAAAAAAGCATTAATACAGTTATGTTATTGGTATCTTGTTAATCAGAATCAGAATATTTTATTAATCCCCTGGGGGGAAATTGTTGAGCCAAAGTTAGCATAAATGTCTGTTACATGGGAGTAAATACATTTTTCTTTAGGGGTGGGTAAAATTTCTTTTGGGTATGCCATAAAAATCCCTCAAAGCAGGAAATGCTTTGAGTTATTTTTTGTATCGGACTTTGTATTATTGTAGATAGATTAGTGTTTTAGTGAAATATAGTGGCAAGAGTATTCACAATATAATTGATGTACCTTTCGGCTGCGCCCTTGTGTTCTCCACCAAGGGGTTGCCACAGCGGATTAATCTGCATTGGTAAATTGGTAGAGGTTTTACACCAGATGCTCTTGCTGACGCAACCCTCCATGGTGAGAGGGGCTTGTGTCCCCACTTGGGATCAAACCAGGGACCTTTCGCTTGTAAGGTGAATGCGCAAACCACTACACTACTGGGGACACTAGTATTAGCAATAGAATTGCAAGGTCTTATTAATTGTATTATTTGTAGTCGTATCTAAGTGAATATCAATTTTAGGGTTATAACGCTGACTAAAATCACCTGTAAGCTGTGAATAGAGCAATATTTATTAAACATATGAGTTCAGAATCTCAACAGTGTTGTCATTATAAAATATTTATTTCACAACTTTCTTTTTGCACTTCTGTATTTATTCTAAGATGCTGTCTGTTTTTATCTGTCACCACCACTTTTCATAGTGTGAGGACTATCATTTATTTTCTGTCTGCCTATATGTGAAGTTTACTTTTAACTTATAAACTCAAATAACTGTACTACAATAGTTGTACTGTTGCACAATAGTGTACTGTTTGTACAGTAATGTGCACAAGTCTTGAGTCACCCCATAATTCTTCATATCTTGCTTCCAAGGAGACAGGTTTTGTTGTAGTCTTTAAAATGGTCTTGAGAAATAATTATTCAGGCTTCTGAAGGTCTTTGGAAGTTTTTCTTTGGACATTGGCTGCTTTTTCACTCATTTTCAGTCCAGCCCTTGTACATGACCATTTTCAGAGGAATGTTTTGGTTTTTTTTAGTTGTTAAGCCACTTAACAC
This sequence comes from Etroplus canarensis, assembly GCA_015106775.1. Taxonomy (NCBI): domain Eukaryota; kingdom Metazoa; phylum Chordata; class Actinopteri; order Cichliformes; family Cichlidae; genus Etroplus; species Etroplus canarensis. Next base: position 9,555 of record VUQH01088517.1, on the reverse strand, counting down.
TGACTGTGACTCATTCCAGCATGAAAAAGGTACCTAAAACAAGGGATGAACCAGTGTATAACAGACAACTTGAATATTTAGACATTTTGTTACTAGCACCCTGTTGCAGAAGCACATCAAATGTTCCCATTTCTTTAGTTGAAGCTATGAAAAAAAAACCTAAAATAACACAGCTTGAAAGTCACAAATTAGTATTTTTGCACAAGCAAGGTGATTCCCAAAGAGTTATCAGCTGAAAACTAGGCATATCTCAGTGTGGTGTGCATTGTGTCTTAAAGATTTGAGGAAACTGGAGAAAAAAAGAAGTACAAGGCCTATAAACCTATCTGCAGCAAATGAACAGTATCCGAAAATCATGTACTTAAGAAATAGAAAAAAAAAATCCAGTAAAGACCTGCCCCTCAGTTGATCAGTGTATTGTTCACTGAAGCCTCATCAGAAAAGGTCTGAATACAGAGGTGGCTGTCAAGAAGCCGTTCTTAAGGAAGGGAAACAGGGAGGAAAAATCTGAGGTATGCCAAATTACACAAGAAATGAACTGAGAATCAGTAGCAACAGGTCTTATGAAGTGATGAATTCAAATTTGAACCTTTTGCTTCAAATCATCAGTCTATACGAAGGAGGTCAGGAGAGAGGTACAAACAGTGAGCATCTACAACTGTCTGCAAAGCACAGCAGAGACTCCGTCATGGTTTAGGGCTGCATTTCGGCCAGTGGTGTTGGTGATCTTGTCAAAACTGATGGTACAATGAATGCAGAAATGTACTGTCAGATTTTGATCCACCATGCAATACTGTCTGGAAAGCATCTGATTACCAACGTTCTCATCTTTAAGCATGGCATTGATCCCAAACATAGTGCCAATCCAGTAAAAGCCTACCTGGGCTGAAAAACACACAATGGATTGGCCTCTCAAGAGCTGGACCTCACCATTATTGAAGCATTATTGAAGGAAGGAGAAGGAATGAATGGCAGCCAACATCCAAAGAAGAGCTTTGGAATGTCCTTCAAGAAGCCCTGAGAATTATTCCTGAAGACTTCTTAAAGAACTGACTTGCCAAAGAGAGTTTAGGCTGTGCTGAAGAATAGACCTGGTCATACCAAATACTCATGTTCAAGCTTGTTAGTGTGCAAATTCTTTTTTTCATTTATGTTTGCACATTTCAATAAATTATTGCACTTATTTCCTATTTTCTAGCAAAATATGAAGAAATGAGAGATTGCTCAAGATGTGTGCACATTACTGTACAAAACAGAGTCGTGTTGTGTTGACAGAAAAACAGAGGTTTTGATCAAAGGTTTCAGCACAACTTACCCTGAAGGGAAATATGAACTCATATCCCCATATAATAGTTTTTGGGGGTTTTTTTTGTTTGTTTTTAACTCTGATAAAAAGTTGCTCCTCTGAGTTGTTCCTTTTATATTCAGTGTTTACATGATTTTCTGTTCTTGTAAACAAATGAATTAAGGAATAAAAAACAGAGAATGAGTGACCAAATCTTTTCCTGTCTCTAGCCTACCCAGCAGTGTGCTTGGTGAGCTTGATACAATGAGAAAATTGTTTGGCAACAAAAAAGCCTAGTTTGTCTGTGTGTGGAGCCCTCCTCTCTGCTGCTGATCTATGTGAGGTCACAGAGAAAGAGACAGGAGAAAGTGAAGGATCAGGAGGACAGGCTACAGTCTTACAGAAACCTGCAGTCAGAGGATGCTGTTGTTTATGGTCTAAGATCTAGCTTGTTTAGCATTACTCATCATTTCTTTGCAGTGTTGTGTTTAAATTATTTTCACTGCAGCATATACTAATGTTATACTAACACACAATGTGAATTCCTTTTCCTTAAACTGTCAGTGTGTGGCCTTTTACTCTATCTCAGTCATGAGGTTCCAGTATTCTCCCATTTTTCTTATTTTTTCTCTTCTTGCTTGTTATTCTCAGCCCCGGAGCAGCCAAGCTGTAAAGCGCTGTATGACTTTGAGCCAGAGAACGAGGGAGAGCTGGGCTTCCACGAGGGTGATATCATCACCCTGACCAATCAGATCGACGAGAACTGGTACGAGGGCATGCTGAATGGCCAGTCAGGATTCTTCCCTCTCAACTACGTTGAGGTCCTTGTTCCGTTGCCACACTAATGTAAAGGGAGAGTTAAGAGGAGACTGATGGAAAGGAGGAGGGGAGAAGAAGTAGAAAAAGTAGAAGGGGAGGAATGTGAAGACAAGGTATGATCCACAGTGGTTTCATTTTCACCTTCAGCTCCAACATTATCATCACAGATGAGCACTTTTTTGTCACTTGGAGTCCTGAAGAAGAAGTTGACATTTCAAAGTTCAGACCAGATTATCAACTTGTTTCACTCAGAGGTAAAATGATCTGAATTAAGATGGAGACAAAATATTATCATCTGTTAGCTGACAGTAAGAAACGTGTCTTGAGAAATAACTGATGAAACATTTCTAAGCGTTTTTAACCACAAATTAATCATACAGAAAGAGAATTAAATTCTGTATTTACAGTGGTTGGGGTGACTCTTTCATATCGTGCTTTTTTTGGTGACTGTAGTCTGTTTAAAACTCAGGTTGGTCACCAACTTAACAGTGAGTTACTGTGGGGGTTGAGTTGGCCTCTCCAGTGTAAAAACTGTCATGCATAACTTCAGAGTATTGCCCTCATTTCAAAACTGAAAACCGTTTTCAATTCACTTATGGAATGGTTTCTGCCTCATGATGCCACCTGCTGGCATGACTGAGAATTACTTTAACCTAAACTGAAATGGAACTGCACATGAGTAGAACCAGTTAAACTAGCTCTATTACAGAAAGAAAAATTCCACATTCACATATTTAATGAGAAACTTGTGCCAAAACTAGCCTCATAATCTTGATTTTGAATGTTTAAGCTTTTCCCTCAATTTTCTTTGATGTTAAGCTATTCTGTGATGATAGCTTCTGCCCAACTCGCACAGTGGTTACTCTTTGTTTCAGTCTTTGAATTATGGCAGCCCCAACTAGCTACAGTAATTGTTTTTAATTCAACTGATAATATGTGAGAAAATGTTCTGATTGCACCTTGGTCCTCAAATGAGATTGATAACACACAGACCCAAAGTTCAACGCAGAGGTTGCACTTTTTTATCACTTCTAGCAGGAGTGTGTTTGATGCCCACAAACACAGAAACATGAGTTGTTTAGTGGTTGTCTGTTCAATAGAGGGGACAGATGTAAAAGACGTTATAAAATGCAATAGCAACATATCGCTTAGTGTGCCTGTTTATTAAACTGCTAATGATTCTGTAAAACAGCCATATATGTATTAACTTCCTGGCCCATTTCTTAATGCATGTTAATCCATTTTATTCTTCTTTGTTTCAGTCTTTTGGCTCATTTTAAGCTTCTGAATAGAAAAATGCTGCTGGCAGCATTTATCTCTGTCCTGTGAAACTCATCTTTGCTTAGAAACATATTCGTACCCTGTTATTCTGATCATTTGCAATGGCTCTGACTCAAATGATTTTTTTAAGTATAGTGGGCTGGCAGAGGCAGATGTGTCATCTGTTTAGACAAGGCTGGCTTCTTGTTCTGGTTTAAGCCATAGTCCACACCTACAGGTGGAGTCTACTCCAACATACACTGTACAGATTGAGGAAAAGACTTTGAATTAAAAGGGAAACATTGAGGGAAACCAACATTTAAGTGGTTGTCCATTTGGATGAGTTTGAAGAACCTTTGTTACCAAACATTTACTTTTAGTCCAGCTGATTTCAAATTGTGAATGTCAGGTATGTTCTTTTTGACGATTTCCAGTTTCTTCTTCTGTGTGTTTGTCATCACTCCACGCTGCCACTTACCCACCTCCTGAGTTTAGTTCTTGTCTGATATGTTTACATCCCTGACCTTTCTACACTTCAATACTCATATGAAGTTCAGGGCTAGAAGTGAGAAAAGGTGCTGTCTGGATCTCACTGTTATCAAAAACAAGTGATTATTAGCTTTGTTTTAGTGCCTTTGGAAAAGAAGGGACGGAAAGCATACCAGCTGATACAGCAACCAAAACCTAACATAGCTAGTTAAAATGGTCATTTTTTTTACTGTTTTTCCTAGTCATTGTCACTTTCTTGTACAAAGATTAAATGCATGTGTGCATATTTGTGCACACTGACAACACTACAGACAGTTTCTGGGCTATCTTGTGTTTAATGTGAGGTTCAACAGCAGGCCACCAATGGAAACTTCTTTTTCTTATGTAAATTTTAATCCATGTTTGAAAATGTCTCACTGATTTCTCATCATAAAGGCCTGTGTATTTGTTTCATCAGTCTTAAATGTTCTTTTCAACATTAAATCATTCTGACTCTATAGTATTATTTTTTATATACAAGACCTCTTAAAACATTGAAATTAATCTTTGCATGTAGTCCTATGTTACAAATAGTAAGTGTATATCTTAGATATAAGTTGCTTTTTTACTTTTGGTATGAATACAGAATTTAACCACAATATTTTGTCTTGTATTATCGCAGTATTTATACATGCTTCTTTCTTGTGTCCCCATCTCCCTCTTCTTACAATAAATAAAACAAAGTAAAAAAAAATGTTGTGTTTGTAGTGAGGCTGTGAAATTATGGCTTTAATCTGTTTTATATTGAAAGCCTACAAAATAAAAACATAAGGTAACCGCTCTTGGTTGAAGTATCAGTATGTATAGACAATCACCAGCCACTGTTCTAGTACTCGGCTGGACCCTATTTTGTTTTCAGCACTACCTTAATGCTGCATAGCATGAATTCAACAAACATTTCTCAGAGATTTTGTTCCATATTGACATTGATAGCATCATATAGTTACTGCACATTTGCTAGCACATCCATTATGTGTATCTCCTGCTCCACCACTTCCCAGAGGTGCTCTATTGGATTGAGATCTGGTGACTGTGGAGGCCATTTGAGTGCAGTGAACTCTTTTTCATGTTCAGAAAACCAGTTTGAGATGATTCCAGCAGTATAACTAGCACACCATGTCATAAAGCTCAAATCATTTCAAACCAGTTTGAGATGATTTGAGCTTTATGACATGGTGTGCTAGTTATACTGCTGGAAGCAGCCATCAAAAGATGGGTCAGCAACAATACTGAGATAGGCTGTGGCATTTAAATGATGCTCAATTGGTACCAAGGGGTCCGAAGTGTGAGAAGAATATATTCTTGTATGTCATTTCACCACCACCAGCAGCTTGAACCACAAAAAGACAGAATTGATCCATGCATTCACATTCACACCAAATTCTGAATCCAGCTGTTAAAGCAGAAATTGAGACTCATCAGACTATACGTTTTTCCAGTCTTCTGTTGTCCAATTTTGGCGACCCTGTGCAAATTGCTGTTCTTATCTAACTGGAGCGGCACCAAGCATGGCCTTTTGCTACCATAGCCCATCTACTTTAAGGTTCAAAGTGTTGTGCATTTAGAGATGGTCTTATGTATAACTTGGTTATAACAAGTGGTTATTTGAGATGCTGTTGACTTCCTGTTACCTCGAAGCAGTCTGGCCATTCACCTTTGATCTCTGGCATCAACAAGGCGTTTTTGCCCAGAGAACTGCAGCTCACTGGATACTTTCTCTTTTTCAGACTATTCTCTGTAAATTTCAGATGGTTATGTGGGAAACGCCCCAGTAGAGCATCAATTTCTGAAATACTACGACCAGCTAGTCTTTTACCACCAAACATACCACGTTCAAATTCACATCAGTTACCTTTCTGCCCCATTTTGATGCTAGGTTTGAACTTCAGTAGGTCGTTTTGACCATGTGTATATGCGTAAATACACTGAGTTACCATGTGATTGGCTGATTAGATATACGCGTTAAAGAGCAGTTGAACAGGTGTACCTAATAAAGTGGCCAGTGAATTGAGAGTTTAGATTCAAGCGAAATAACTAACAAACACTTTTGTTTAAATGGTTCCAGTGTGTATTTTTAATGCTTTGTGGATCATCAGTCAGCAGGCTTAAGGCATTGCTCTGTCATCATAGATGTACATCATACAATCCACAGTGAGTAATAAATACAGTACGGGTAAAGAGGGAGCAAATCTCTGTTCCTAACCGACGGGACTCACATTTCACATAACGTGACAGGAAGACAGTAGACAGGCACATTCACAACATGGCGCACACAGAGACATACATACCTGGTTCTAGTGGAGTTTTAAAAATTAACTTGCATGGCACGATGGACTTGCATTCACACAACCTGTTGTAACCTAATGTACTGTTGTATATTTTGCACTAGTTTTTCACTGTTTTCCACCCACTGTTCCATTGGTTTAGTATATAAAGGCAATTACAAGACACTGAAGTTTACATTGTACATATACATGCCAATATCTGCTCATTGCCACAGGTTACTGGCACAGATAGGCACATACTGTAGGTCCATAGGTACAAAGTAAAAGGCCAGTCAGGCAGGCTGATTACTAGTCCATAACGTGATCAAGGTAGTGTCCTTTTGTAAAATATTGGTTTAACTAGTTTCATTTTTTTCTGAATTGTTGATTTTTGGGTTTCTTTTGTATATCTCATCACTGGTAAATACGACCTCCAGAGGCAGCTAGTATCACAGATGTAGATCCTCCAGAGACAATGAAATGTATTTGTTTTTATCTCAAAACAATGCTGTATCAAAATTAAGTATCACTCAAGCATGAGAGCATTCAAGGCATTTTTCAAGCAGGTTTTACATCATATGCCACACTGTCACACCACCTCTTCCAGCTAAAAGGTGTGTGAAGTGGAGCGACTTGAGAGGGAGCACATGTGCAGAGCAGATCTGCTTAGTGCATGTTACTCAGCTGACTGTAGACATGCTCTAAGATCTGAGAGTAGGCCTGGTCTTTGGGAGCATGGCAACTCAGAGAGCCCTGAAAAGGAAGATGAGTTAGGTTAGTTGGGTCACCTGCTTAATATCTGATTAGGGATAAGGTAAGAGGTTTTCTTTAACTCGTCCTACCTTAATTTTGTCCATCATGGTTGTATCGGGACACCAGTACTGGTTGAACTGAACGAGGTCAGGAGCTGTCCTGTAGTAGTCAACCAACAGCATCTGTGCAGGGATATTTTTTATAATGACTGAAAAAAGGTGCATAAATGTTTTCGTCTCCATATGATGTGTCCTGCAGTGTCATACCATCTCATTAAGAACATCACTGGTAAGAAAGTTGTCCTGTACATAGGTGACCTCCACAGCCACTGGGATGCCATAGTCATTCGGCCTTTGCTGCACAAAGAGACATGATATTTAGCAGAATACAGTGTCTAAATAAACAGTGTTAGAAGTCTCCAAGTCAAACTAATTTTAGCTCATAGATCACATAAAAACTAAACCCTTGGCTGCTCCCTTGTATTTTCCCCAAGGAGTCACAACAGCAGATTAATCCACATTGTTAATTTGGCAAAGGTTTTACACCAGATGTCCTTCCTGATGTAACCCTCCATGGTGGGAGGGGCTCATGTCCCCACCCACAACCAACAGGGACCTTTCACTTGTAAGGCAAATGTGTAAATCACTACACTCAAGAGACACAAGGTGAGAGGCCACACAAAACCAAATTGAATCTTAAGTGGGAGGGCCCACTTAAATGGTTGCCTAATGCCCTCCAAATTGTTTTCCTTCTTTTAGCGTGAAGAAGTTTGCATTCATTCTGAAACATTCACATTTTAATGAGCCCGCCTTTTATAAAACTGAACATGAGCCTGAGATTTCTTAAGAATCAGAAAACCAATGATGTAGTAGTAGCTCATCTGGCTCAAGATCTCTCACAGTTCACAGGTTGTTGTAATGTGTGACGTACAGAAAGAAAGTGATTAGTTTTCTTGTCGTTGTTTGGCTGTACTGTACAAACCAATGAGAATTAGAATCCACTGAGGAGTCAAGGAGGCTCACAAACAGTCATATCAGGATATATTCATTTTATTGCTCCCAGTGGCAGCAATAAAATCATCTTCTCCTGTAAATTCGCTTCTAGGTATGGTTCTGGGACCAGGGCGGGGTTACCTTCCTTCACCCTTGTGTTGCGTTCCTGCACCCCTAGGCCGGGATGTAACAACAACCAAATGAAAGTATTTGAGTTCAGGAATATTATGAGTATTAATATTGTGAGTGGTAACCATGGCCATAAAAAGTATGAATATAAGAACACATCAGTATGTCATAGCACTGACCATACTTCTGATGGTTAGTGCGGACAGTACAGACCAGTATGACCCTGACCTTGACCTTAAGCACAATTTTGGTGAAAACCTATGAGGAGATCACTAGGTGCAAGCTTCACTAAAATCTAACAAACTCTCAAAGGAGTAGCAATTTTTGTGAACTATGGACAGACATTGGACAGGCAACAGCCATGGCATTAGCACATCAGTCCTTTGGCTGAATGAGCTAAAAATAAGAGCAATTTTTTTTCCACATTCAGCCAGCCTAATGTCATTACAGAGAAAAGCTTTTCAAAGAAACCCCTCTGTGGACATAACCACCTTACTTTGTGACGTGTGGCAGGTCATGGTCTTTGTCAGTAAGGAAGCCGTAAACCTGATGACTCAGGCATCTGGCTCAGATGAAAATAACAGTTCTGATAACTCTCTGGACTCTCTGGAAATGATTCATTCTTAAAGACTTGCAACACAATGCACGTTGTTGCATACTCTCAACAGTATAAAATTTAGGCCCTCCTCTGCAATTTACACACTCTGCTAAGCTACACGGTGGGTGAACTATACCCTATGGTGGGCCATTTCTGGCCCCACGTTGTGTGTCTGACATCACCGTTCTTAATGAAAAGAAGATGGACACTTCAAACACTTGTAGTGACATCGGTGCACTCACCTCGGGTGGTGGTACGACCCAGAATGGAGTTATTGTAGATGCCACACCTTGATTTCCATGATAATATGGGCCTGAAAAAGAGGAGTTGAAAGCCAATGGACCTCAAAATCACCAAGCGTAGAGTAAGTCAGTCTTGATATGGTGGAAACAAACAAAAAGTTAGGCAGATTTTAACAAAACAGCTAGTTTTGCTAAAATTAATTTCTTAATATATTTTTTCTGGTGTCAAACACAAAACTGCATTATTATGTGCAATTTACCCTGCACAAACTCCACAAACTTCACAGTGAATTGTATATGCTATAAATAGCTGTAAGCTGTAAACCAGCCACAGGGGCCCACAAGCCAGTGTAGTTCTAGTGCCGGTCCCAAGCCCGGGTAAATGGTGAAGGTTGCGTCAGGAAGGGCATCCGGCGTAAAAACTTTGCCAAATCAAATATCGCGGCCCGGGTTAACAACGACCGCCTCCGGTGCCGTTAGCCAACAGGGTGCCGGTGGAAACTATGCTACTGTTGGCCGAAGACCAAGGAGGGGGAGAGGGGGAAAGCGTGTTAGGAGGCAGAGAGAGAGAAGGAAAGGTAGGAGGGTGGAGGTGAGAGTAGGGACTTTAAATGTAGGGACTATGACTGGTAAAGGGAGAGAGCTGGCTGATATGATGGAGAGAAGGAAGGTAGATATACTGTGT
>VUQH01088516.1:0-18114 GCA_015106775.1 Etroplus canarensis | reverse complement strand
CCTCTTCTTGAAATACGTGTTCACTACAGCCATTTCCATCCTTTTTGCAAAATCCACTACCATCTGTCCCTCCACATTCCTCTCCTTAACACCATACCTACCCAACACCTCCTCATCCCCTCTGTTCCCTTCACCTACATGCCCATTGAAGTCTGCTCCAATCACCACTCTCTCTCCCCTGGGAATACTCTCTACCACTTCATCCAACTTACTCCAGAATTCCTCTTTCTCTTCTAACTTGCATCCAACTTGTGGGGCATATGCACTAACAACATTCAGCATCACACCTTCAGTTTCCAGCTTCAAAGTCTTCATTCTGTCTGACACTCTCTTCACCTCCAGAACACTCTTCACATACTCTTCCTTCAAGATGACCCCTACTCCATTTCTCTTCCTACCTACACCATAGTAGATACATTGCGTGTGCAAGAAACCAGGTGGAGGGGAAGCAAGGCCAGGAACATCGGAGGTGGTTTCAAACTGTTCTACTATACCTTCCCTCTCTCCATCATATCAGCAGCTCTCTCCCTTTACCAGTCATAGCCCCTACATGTAAAGTCCCTACTCTCACCTCCACCCTCCTACCTTTCCTTCTCTCTCCCCCTCCTTTCTCTTTGTCCACCAGTAGCATAGTTTCCACCATGTTGGCTAACGGCACTGGAGTTGGTCGTTGTTAACCTGGGCTGTGACCGATCCAGTATGGAAGTCGTATTATGAATCCGTATAATTGATTTGGCAAAGATTTTACGCCAGGTGCCCTTCCTGACGCACCCGGGCTACCCCTGTGGCTGGGGTACAAACAGACTACAGTAGTGTGATTTAGGTGCTGATAATGGGACAATTCTGTGCTCAGGATTCTTATGAGTGGCATCATTTTCATGTCTCTTTGGACAGTTTCTTTACCAGTTCAAGGTTTTTGAAAGGAACTCCAAAATATTAATGTTCTTTCAATGAGGTATAACATTAGTAACAGTCTGATAGGTTAAGCATTTATGCAGCCACTGCAAACATTTTAGTCTATGGAACATGGATGGGTTCAGTACGGCAGGAAAACACAAGGATCAGACTTGTGACTTATAGGATTTGATGTTCAGTACGGAGGGAAACCTTAAGTTCTGTGAGCCGATATGATGCCGTCTCTTTTAGGTGAAATGGAAGTATTTCCACTCAGTCTGAAAAGCAAACTATTATCGTTTGCATATTGCCTTTTGTGAATCGGCTATAACTGCGTGTTTATCCACCTCGAACGCAAAGTACTTCAGTACCTGCCTCAACACTGCTGTTCTTTTTAAGGAGCTGGGCAGAGAGCCGTTTTTCCTGTGACTGTGGACGTCCTTCTTTAGCATGTAAGACTAGACTAGAACACCCCATCAGTTCCACAAGAACTGCTGACGTATCGGTTGTGGTGACGTCCCACATTTGCCCATTGTTTTGGTACCAACAGTAAAGCCTTTATGAAGAGGTGTGGACAGCTGCTTCATTTCCACTGTTTGGTTGAACTAATGGAGCTATTTTGGCTCTTGTGTATTCTGCATGTTCAGTATATGGCTGAGTAATGCCTTGTTGGGTCTGAAGTCACATTTTTAGCACTAGAAACATTTGTGGAGGGGGTAGTTTTCATGCAGTGCTTTCAGTCTCAGACATTTGTATTCAGCCCACAACGAGCACTGAGCTGCTTCATGGAATAACGAGGCTGGGCTTATAAAATATTGATCTCATTTTCTGCTATTGTCTATATTTGTATTAAAAGGTTTTCTAACAGAGATGCTAATTTGTTATAGTCTTTAAATTGATCCAACAAACTTCCCATCAGTGATCAGCCATCTTAAATGCTTTCCTGTCGATATCAGTGAGTAACCTCTGTCAGTACAGACGTTCAGCTGATCTGTCGGTACATTCAGGGAGACCAGGTTTCCCACCTTATGTGGGACTGAGCAACAGTTTTTATCTTTTGTCCACCTCATCTGTTTCGTTGAGACAGTGTCTCGCATTTTGATTGGCTGTCTTTTACAACAGTCAACTCCTGAGTCGCACCATAAACGAGACTCAAGAAAAAATATGCCGGTTTATAAATCTGACACAACTGAAAGACAAAGATAATGCAGAAGCACTGGCAGCAGGACAAACCGCATGTGTGCGTGTGTGCGTGTGTGTGTGTACACTGCTGAAAAAATTAAAGGAACACTTTGAAAACACATCAGATCTCAATGGAAAAACTCCTGCTGGACATCCGTACTGCTATGGACTGAGTAATGTGTTAGGAAAGGGATGCTACGTGGTTTGATGGAAGTGAAAATGATCAACCTACAGAGGCTGAATTCAAAGACACCCTGAAAATCAAAGTGAAAAGTCATGCAGCAGGTTAGTCTATTTAATGAAATCATTGCAGCAGCTCAGAGTGGTACTCAGTAGTTTGTATGGCCCCCACGTACTTGTATGCATGCCTGACAATGTCAGGGCATCTATGGCAAATGCCAGTCAAGCTCCATGGTGCCGGGCGGTGAGCACAGGGCCCACTGGAGGACGTGGCGCCTCAGGCCACCCTCATGAAGTCTGTTTCTGATTGTTTGGTCAGAGATATTCGCACCAGTGTCCTGCTGGAGGTCAGTTTGTAGGGCTCTGGCAGTGCTCATCCTGTTCTGAAGGGTCCAGCTCTCCTAGAGTAACTGTCTGTCTCCTGGAATCTCCTCCATGCTCTCGAGACTGTGCTGGGAGACACGGCAAACCTTCTGGCAAAGTCACGTATTGATGTGCCATCCTGGAGGAGCTGGACTACCTGTGTGACCTCTGTAGGGTCCAGGAATGACCTCATGCTACCAGTAGCGACACTGACCCTAGCCAAATGCAAAACTAGTGAAAAAACAATCAGAAAAGGTGAGGAGGAAAAAATGTCAGTGCCCTCCACCTGTAAAACCATTCCTGTATTGAGGGTAGTCTCATTGTTGCTCCTTTAGGTCACCTGTTGTTGATTTCATGAACACCAAAGCAGCTGAAACTGAACAGCAACCTCTGATACTTACTGACCACATCAGTATCACACAAGTTTAACTGACTTGATGCTACACTCTGATTAAAAAGGGTCCCTTTATGTTTTTTAGCGTAACAGAGATTCAGATCAGTTCTTAGCCCCACAAAAATATTCAGCAGTCAGTGATGTCTGTGCCTACAGGAGCATGCCTCGGGTAATGCAGGTATGTCAGTGTGCTGTAACACTAAATGTTAGTCACAGAGGGGTGGTGGAGCTGTCCTGTGTGCACACAATGGTTGAAGTTTATTTCCCACCTTACATAGTGATGAAGGAGCCAGTGTAAGCTCTAACCTGCTGTGATCTGTAATTAGTGGACAGATGGCAGCAGAACAGGTAAACCATTCTAAATATCATGGGTCTTGATTCCCCTTTAAAATTTAGGTGTCTTTTTTTTTTTTTTTTAACTTTTATATGAGGAACATGGCTAATGGCAGCAGTGGGTTAATAATGTTCTTGAGCTAAATTAACTGAAGTTTTATATTTAAATGGAATAAATCTTAGGCCTAGTGAGGGCTCAGGTTGGACTGGGCAGGCTGTGGGACTTCTGGTGCTCTGGCAGAAACCCTGCCCAGTACAGAAATGACACAGAAATGCCTTCAAACAAAATCTGAATCTTTTATAACTTATATTGGTCTTCCTGCTGTGAGAAAAACATCAAACTCCCTCTGAAATCTGCATATGTAATGGTGGTTTGATAAATGGAATATAAAATTTGAGGGGAGAAGTCTTGAACTGATTGAATTGAGCTGGTATAGCTCAGATTTATTTGAAGTACTGCCTTGCTGTACTTCAGGCGTGAACCAGTGTGACACCTCTCTCTCGCTCCCTAACACTGCTTGGTCAGTGGTCGGTAAGTTCAGTTCAAAGCTTTGCCCTCAAACGCTGTTTTGATCAGTTATAACATGCTATATACATGTACAACTTGATGTGGCGCAGAACTCGATATGCCATGCATTCCAACGTAGACAGTTATAAAAGCAGCCTGGTACATGTTAAAGGGAACACGGCAGTCTGTTCAGGCTGAACTGACTCCAGGTATGAAGAGAACAACAAAGGTACATAAAATAAACTGACGTACATCTGACATTATTCTGTGACCAAAAGCCCCCGCCACACGGTGACAATTTAACCAGTGTATGCTGACACATCAGAATTTCTCTAAAACACTGGCAGACGCAGGACTAGGATTTTTTTTTAAATATGGACGTATACATAATGTATTAGTAACTTAAACAGAACATTTCGATAACTTATACCAAAGAATACTTAGCGTGTTTCCAGGGTTCACAATATATGCATAACTGTCGTAGCCTATTCACAGTATCAACATCACTGTCGCAGTACAACATCACCATCATGCCGAAGAAAAACTTGAAGAACATTGCCAAGAAGTCTCCTGGCTGTGGACGTGGACGCATGGAGGAACCATCAACACCCTGAGATGGAGATGATGCAGGTTCCAACGCCTCTCAGGCATCATCAGCGATTACCATTATACGGTAGCTGCAAGTTAGTCCAGAACACATCAAATACGCCTACATATGTCAATATGTGTAGGAGTTAAGTTCTCTTTAATTTACATATAGGTTCAAAGCACGTTACTCATGGGTTAGAAATGAGTTTTGGGTAGGCTAGACATTATCTCCACGTATTTCCACTTAGGAGTAACGTACAAGTAACGTGTTTCAACGATCACATAACTGACCTACAATTTATGGTCCGCGTATGCAGGAAAAGCCATACGCTGGCATATGTCGCAAATTTTGTGCGTGCTCAAAATTTTTCGGCGACCTCCTCATGCTAACGACATATACCAGCGTGTTCTTCACTTACACAAAACGCACCAATGACTTATTCGACGTACGCCAGCCTATTCACCGAAGTTTTCAAATGTGGGCATACACTGGTTAAATCGTGTGACCGGGGCTTTAACTTTGTTTCTAATGTATTCAGTGTAAACCTGCTTTCAGAAGATTTGTATACCTCTGTAGGTCTTAGTATTTCACCACGGGAGGTTTAACAGTTTTATGCTTTACTGCTTGTTCATTTTGAGACTGTTTCAGGATATGGTAAGTGTTAATCCTAAAGTTAAATGTTGGATTAATCTAATGTTTCTGGGGTGATAAAACTGCACTGTGCACCTGTGGGATCATTGTGTGCCTTTTGTCTGAGAGATTTCAGAGAAATATGTTAAACATGCCGAGGAGGTTAGTAAGTGGGGCTTTTTTGAGTTGTTCTTTTTCTGTCCGCTTCAGAGCGTTAGGTGTGTGTAGCATCTGTTGTTTTCTCCATATTTGCTGTTGGGGTTTTTCATACTCACTGTTTTTGCATAATGTTGCTTTGCTTTTCCACGATGAAGGAAAAGCACAGTGGGCAGCGCACTCCACTACAAGAAATAGACCTCGAAGCTGACCACATTTCTTTAAGATTTTAAGGAGCGGCCACAAACACAATGAGGACTGAACAACTTGTTAAAGTGCCTGGAGGAAGAAAGGAAGACTGCTTTTGAATAGAAAATGAAACTGGGTTTTTTTGTAATGGTATATTTCTGCTTTCCACCTCAGCCTTACCGTGCACACAGACAGTAATTCACACCTTGCTCCTCCTACCCTTCACTCTGAGGCCAGTGCAGCGTTCTCCATCGCCAACGGCACCAGAAGGACTCATTTCATATTTGGACCTGTGGCTGGCGCAGCTGCAGTGACAGCTCTCCGATTGGCTCAGATCGAGACTGAGGCGCAGATTGCTCTCCAGCAGCTTGCTGCTTTAGCGACCATCACTGTTGGCGGCCAGTGTCACAACTGGCTTGCAGCAGCGTTAAATCCTCACGTGGCCCTCCTGAGTCTTCTCAGTAGACAGCAGGTTGTGGGTCACGCAAGCGGTAAAACCTACAGAACCACGCGGCTTTGTCGGACTGCTGCCATGTATCACCAACAACCCCCACCGCAAGGCGCTCAGCCGTTTTCAAGTGGGCCCAGGCCTCCTCATCAGCCACCTCCAAATCAGCATCAGGCTCGCTCTAATACGATGGGTTTCCAGTTTCCTCGCCCTACTCAACTCCCTGATGAGCTGGAATCTGCACTGGCAATCCGTGGTGCCAGGGACATGGACCACCGCCAAATTGACCACATGAACAGACCAACCCCGCACCAGAACCACGGTTCTGGGCTCAGTCAACATGGAAGTTTTGGTTCTAACCCAATATCCCTCCCTGCTGATAATCAGCCTGGCAACCAGCGGGGAGTGGACTGGTCGAGCTACCAGCCTCCAACTAAACTGTTTGCCGGGCCTCCGCCTACTGCTAGTCACCAGTCGCAGCAACACCAAGGGCCACAGCAGCCTCAGAGTGGCCAAGCAGGCGCAAGACTGCCAAGTTGGACTTCCTCCATAACCGAAGCTCCTTCAACCCAAACTCGGCGTGCTCATGGTGTCAGTGGGGACCGTCAGAGTTTATACACACCGGAGAGCGCAGGAAGCATCTTGGCTAGCTTTGGACTTTCAAATGAGGACTTGGAAGTTCTGAGTCACTACCCTGATGATCAGCTGACCCCAGATACTTTACCTTTCATACTCCGTGACATTCAAATCAACAAGTCAGGCAAGACTGTGGCTCCCCCTTCCTCATCCTCATTTTCACACAGCATCCATGATATGCCACTGCCTCCTTCCCGCTCTTCTCCACTGACGCGCTCATGCTCACCTGAAGTACCCAGCCTGCTTACTGTCACACAGACGGCAGGTAAAGTCATTGACTATGGTCATGCCAGTCGGACAAAGGACGACAGTAGCACTAGAGAGACTTTCAAAAGAGAGCCGCTGTCCAGTGAGCGGACAGTTAAAATGTACCCAGCTTCGTCATCCTCTTCATCAGCCCCAAAAGTGGATAAAACTGAAAGGCGTCAAGTTCGTTTGGAACACGCTGAACCGAGCAAGCATGGAGACAGTGATTACCGCAGGGAGAGCAGCGACCAGATCACAAGAAGTCACTCGTCGGGGAAGGAATTTCCATCATCGCCTAAATCCCGTGACCAAGACTACAGGCGCGACGGAGCCAAACAAAGGCTGTCGTCTGAAGCGAGGAGCGAGGCTTCCTCAAGACGGTCCCTCTCCTCTTCATCTGGCTCAAAGCCACACAGCAGCAGTAAGAAGTTACCTACCCCCACCATGATAAGTGATTTCTCAGCTGTGTCTCCAAAGGTGTACCCCCACACCTGCTCCCTATGCCACATACTGTGTGACCAGGAAGAGGTGAGTGATCACATGCCCTCATATCCATGTCCAACAGCTGTCTTAAAAGCCTTCAGATATTAAATATTCTAGTTCAGTCTTTCTTCACCTGGCAGTTGTCAGCATGTTATTGTCCGTACAAATCACAGCTCTTCATTGCAAGCCAGAGATTTGTGCTCCACTACACATGGCCATCAGCCTCCTGGCTGTAAGCTGGAGTCACTGTTGCCATCTGATGGTGCTAGCAGACCCTGTAAAAGCAGCATGGAGGTGATGATGTCGTTATGGTCATCGTGATCATTAGTTACATCGTTCCAGAAAGATGCAGTTGACTAAAGGGTCTCTCTGTGTCTTCTTCCTGTAAGTTTTTCACTGCAAAAATGAATGCAGATTATGGGACTATAAAACACTGTACTACACACACAGAGACATCCAAACAGTAATGAACAGTGTTAAATACACATTTTTAGAAGTGGTTAGACATCTGGCCAAAAATTAACTGTTGTTTTAAATTGTAAGCAGATGTTTGCCTGACTGCAGCCTCCGCTGCTAACAGCCTGTTGGAGCTCATGAGAGCAGCAGGTAGCACAGGTAGTTTGAAAATAACCCCAATAAAAATAACTTAATAACACCCCATAATTACTGTCTGTCTGAGTGCATCCATGTTGACAGGGATTTCTGTCTGATGGACTGATGACAGCCTGTCAGACTTCATATTTATTTTTTCCTGACTAAGATGCTTCTCACTGACCGACCTTTAGTCGACAGTTTGATTCCATAGCCCACCGAGATCCCAGTGACCATGACTTCCTGTCATTAACGCAGCCATGCTGTTTTTTTTCTTCTTTCGCGTTCCTCTCCGCTCAAACTCGGATGTCCTTACTTTAGTCGCGAGAAAATCAGACTTTTAGACCTTTAAAACCTCAGGGTCAGCTGCTTCCGTGTTCTCCTCAGGAGAAGAGACGACTGTCTGGTGAAGTAAAATGACTTGAGTTTGAAATTAAAGCTTTCCAAATGCAGCAGAAGAACCGTCTGTTTCTTAGTGATGAAACATGGTTTCAGCACCTCACAAACTCATCAAAAGCTAAAACTTGGAACTACTTTTCAAAAAGTAGTTTCCCACTTAACACTTTTATCTGCAAATCCGTTAAATCTTTACTCTCAGCTGAGGTAACCCCGAGTTTGCAGTGTTTAAGTTCTTGTCTTAAAAGTAAATTTTAATACTTCTTGTACAGTGGATTTATGTGCTTATTAGATGTAAAGATAGAAGTTCCATGCTTTTTTCACAGTCCTGGTCCATGACCTCATCACGTTACTCTGTTGAGTTTTTTTAAAATATGAAGTTAAGCCATAAATAAATCTGATTGGCTCAGACCTAAAATGTTTACTCCTGAGGTTATCTGTCATAGTATCTTACTGTAAAAACGAGTATTTATCCTGAATAGATCCTTTTGAAAAGTTGGTCAAACTGACTTGAGGAAAACTCTAGGATAATAAAAAATGTTTTGAGTTTGGCAGCACTTACTGTTGAATAAATCTCTTCACGCTCTGGGAGAATCCAACGCTCTGGTTTCTGGCTTTGCTGTGGGGTTTCCCTTCAGATGCTGTTTCTATTGATTCGATCTTTACTTCTATAACTTAGAGGTCTGTATGTAAGTTTCTAAATTGTACTCTCTGTAATTACTTACAGTTTGTAATTATAGTTTATTGCATTTGTCCTAATTTCTAAAGTCTGCCAAGTGTGAAACTGTTGAAGAGCCAGCATATGAAAAAAAAAAAATGTTCTCCACAAAGCCGTCCCCCACATCTGAATGTGTTTTAAACATCAGGGAGCTGCATGTCATGATCTGTCAGGACGCTCTGTGGAAGTATTCGTCTCTAAACAGACCTTTCTCAAACTGTTCAACATACTCGTGTGTTTTCTTTGATGTTCTCCTAAAGCATCATATATCACAGCTCAGGAAACACATTATTGATGAGTAAGTAAAGGTATAATAAACGATCTGTCCATTTCAGACCTTGGATTGGTCTAAAGAGCATTTGCTTTCTTCTTTTTTTTTATTCTGCCGGTGATGAAGATGAGTCATTACACTTGAGATGGTGGAGAGTAGAATGCCTGTAGAACAGATCTGTAAGGACACAGATGATGTTATTTCTGACTGTAACATAATGTGAACATGAATACTGACTCACACTGAGCTCAGGGCTTAAACACCGTTAGTGCAAGTTCTGAGGACTGGATCTAACATTCTTTTGAGAGTCTGTTTTTGGTGACGTTTCTTTCCATTTTGTCTTCCTTCTCCAGGACTGGGTTGATCATGTTAACACTGTGAGCCACACAGCGGCCTGCAGGGACCTGCGCAACAAGTGAGGACATGTTACTATGCTGCTGAAGCCTTCCCCCTGCAGTATATACAGTAATAACTTGTTGTTTTGGGCGTGCAGGCTTCACTGTCAGTAAAGCAACATTCATTTCCTGCTGCAGTAGGTTTGCAGTAACACTGACCTTGTACAGCGTCTTGAATGCCACAGACAGTTGTTCTTTATACTAAACAGTTGCATTGCTCTTAGGCTCATTCACTGTCATGTTAGCTCAGTCAGTTATCTGACATGCACCCCTTCAGAGGACAAGAAGTTCATCAAGGCATCCATCTGTCTCCCTGTCTGTCCATCCATCTGTCCATCTACAGTTAGGGATGTCACAGAAATGTAGTAGTCCGTATCAGTTCCAGTAAACTTCAACCATTCTTGATGCCAGGTGCCATTACCACAGTTAAACTTCTTCTTCCTCTTCCTCTTCTTTCGGCTGCTCCTGTTAGGGGTCGCCACAGCGGATCATTTATGAATCCGCGTATTTGATTTGGCAAAGTTTTTACGCCGGATGCCCTTCCTGACCCTACCCTCACCATTTACCCGGGCTTGGGACCGGCACTAGGCGTACACTGGCTTGTGGGCCCCTGTGGCTGGTTTCCATTACCACAGTTAAACAAGGGGTGAAATACTATCCCATGTACTCAAACATGAACTCCTTTATTGAAACATCTGAATGTTGTAAAAACGGCTTTTCTGTAAATAAAAGCACCAGTGGTACAGGAGAGAATACAGTATGTGATTTATGTTAGTACTGCAGCAGTTTACATGGCTTTGTGAAAGGAACACCAACATGTCAGTGTTATTTAGAGGTCAGCTCCATGAGGTCAACCTATGCATCTGTGTGATGGTAGCCACTGCAAACACCATCCTGTGGAGCAGAGCTGATTTCATGTCTCAAACTAAATGGTAATGTGTATTTCAGGATAACATAAGAAGGATAATACTTAGGATGTTGGTACTGTGAGTATTGGTGCTGCTGACATCCCTATCCACACAAATCCCTCTTAAGAGTGGAGTTCTGACTGTAATGGTCTTAAACTGAGTGTTGGTGCGTGCCCCTCTGCCCTCATTAGGTGTATTTATGGCGTAATGTGCTGAGCTGGGTCAGGGCTGCTGTCCTGGATATGTCAGTGTGGAAGATTCTCCAATACTGAGACAATAAACGAGCTTCTCTTCATGTAGACAGACTCGAGCTTCAACCTTCAGATGGTTCTCCTGATGGTACACCTGCTGTGTCATCAGCAGTACAGTGGAGTTGGAGTGCTTTATCCTGCAGGACAGGAGACTGATACACAACCACCACACATCAGCCATGCTTTGTATTTGCTTGTGTGTTCTGAGATGTTGAACAGGACACTAACATGTGTTTGTGTGTTTCTCTGAAGGTACCCTGACTGGAAACCAAACCTGCCAAGGTCAGTCGGACGTACATTCTAATGTTAAAGGGTTTGTAGCTGTAATCAGCAGCCAGTGGGAGTCAGGCCTGTCAGAGGGCGTGTCTCAAACATTTCAGATAACTGGTGCTGTGTGTATACAGTGGGCCTGACGCTCACTCAGCAGTGTAGAAGGAGGCTACATTGGGTGGCAACACCTATCTGTTGACCTTTGCCTGCTGTAATTGAATTTGCCCTCACACGGAAATAATTGTTCAGGAGATGCAGATGAATCGTATAAAAACTGGTAGAATATCAAAGAACACACTTTGCAGCAGGCATGGTGTTCTACTTCTGAAGCTGTAATCTCACAGGATTTCATAAAGACACCCCTACATCAACTCCTGACAAGGAAGGACACTGTCCACAAACAGCTGGGCTGTCCTCACGCCCCATCGTAGAGCCAGAACATTCAGTACATTAGTAAATGGTCATCATTGTTCTCCGTAACCAGACTAACCTTTGCTCAGGTCTCCTCTTAACATTCTGTACACCGTGATGTTGTTGTCTCTTCTAGCCGGAGCGGACGATATGGCGGACAAGCTCTGTGGGATCCCAAGGATGGCTCTCCATCCCACTCCATATCTCACTCTCGCTCTCGTTCTCCAAGTCCGCCGTCCAAAAAACAGCGAGTGGACAGCCGCCCCTACAAGCCACAGAGACGGCCCTACTCTCCCCACCGTTACCCACGACACCACCTCAACACAGGTACACCAAGTACACCCCTGTACAAGATCACCGAAATGTCAGATTGTCACTTCTCCGTTGAGCAGAAGGGTATTTGCCCTTCTTTAAAGTAAAACAACAACAGTTTAGATGAGTTGCATCAGATATGAGTAAGAACTCAGTACATCTGAGGTCAGTTTCTTCAATACTTCATGTCCACCATCCTCTGTCCTCCTTGGTACTACATGGAGGACACCTGTGTTGTCTGCTGATGTCTGGAGACAGTTTTGGGCTGTTTCTCTTTGAATAACTCGGCATATTAAATTTAAGCAGTTGGGCCACAGCCCCCCCATCCAACCGAGGAAGATGGCTGCTCCTACCTGAGCCTGGTTCTGTTGGAGGTCTCTTCCTGTTAAAAAGGAGTTCTTCCTTCCCACAGTCACCAAGTGCTGCTCCTAGGGGATGGTCTGATTGTTGGGGTTTTCTCTCTGATACTGTAGAGTCTTTACCTTACAGCCGTTCAGAAAGAGCACCTCTCTCTGGAAGAACAACCACACACAAATGTAAGATGCGGTGCAGCCTGTAGCTTTCAAACAGCTTTGACTCATTCTAAGTGTGTGAACCTTTTGTTATGTGGGGAATGCTGCTGCGGACAAAAACACTGCATGTTATTGTAATACCACATCTAAACTCACCCATCTCCGTTTGCTTTTCTAAGACCGCAGGGATCAGTTTGAGCACCGCCGCAGTCCCTCTTATTTGGTCCGAACCTCCTCGTCCTCCAGAGAGCACTGGACCGAGAGGAGAGAGCGGGGATCAACAGGTTAGTGGGCCGTTTTATTTTGTAGCAGAAAACCTGCTGAGCCAAAATCACACCTGACGTGTGCTCCCTCACTCAGTACATTTACACACAGCGCTTAACAGATTTGTTGGAGCAGCTGTCAGAGAGAGGAGCGAGACCCTCCAGCATCATGCAGACTCTTTCCTGTGCAGTGACGTCTCTGTTTTCCCGTGTTGAACCGAGATGAGGAATTTCAAACTAAAGTCGCTTTTTTATTCCCAGATTAGAGCCGACTCACTCATTGAGAATCTGTCAGGAATTAATCTGAGAGAAAATTCAACCACTAAAACTCACGTTTCTGTTCAGGTCTGCAAGGAAAGAACTATAATCTGACATCTCAATCCACACATCATAATGTGCTTAAATTCATGGATAACCGTAATAATTTTATTTTAGCATTAAAAATGTCATTTCAGTTAAAGAGCTTCTACATGCTGGTGTATGAACTGTGACAGAAACATTAAAAAGGATTTTGGTAATGACCTGGGCTGCTAATTTAGGGCAGCTGTGGCACAAACGAGGTGGTGGTCTAAATGTGTTGATGGCTGTGATGTTAGTACACAGATTTCTAAATTCATTTGAGTGTGTGCACAACCATCAACACAGCTGCACGTCTTTATCCCAGCTTTGAAAACACACCCAGCCCTGCCAGGTTCAGTCAGAAGTCGTGTCATTGGCTTTTAGTGATGCATTTTCACTCGATCAGACGTTTTTATAAATATGTTCTCACTTCTTTTCTTTTTCCCATCCTGTCTCTTTGCTTCTGATTGACGGCACAACTTCAGCAAGTTCGTCTCGCAGCGCTGCGACGCGTCCACGCGATGATTCAGCGAAGGGCTCCACTGACACCAGCAGAGGTCCGTCCTCATCCTCCGCGGGTCACAGCTCCAAACACAGACCATCGCAGCCCTCTGTCAAAAGCCTTAAGGGGGCAGCAAAGCCTGAAACCAAGACTACCAAGACGGTATGTGCCAAGGCCGCTGACACCTTGCTATTGTTACTTTAGCTGTTTAAAAAAGCTGCTGCCTGGACACAGTGCCAGAAACTGCAGTCATGGTCTTTAAAGAGTCTCTTTAACCCACATTCACCCTCATGCTTGTGTAGATGAAGAAATAAAACTACATTTACCTGTGTGCTGTTTTTTTTTAAGTCCGCCAAACCTCCACCAGCTGCTGCTGCTGCTACCAAGAAGAAGAAGAAGAAGAAAACGGCGGCCCTGGCCTCGCAGGACCCGTCTGTTGCAGATCGTCTGGTTTACCTGACGGGCATCCCAGAGGACGCCTCGGAGCAGGAGGTCACCGATTTGGTCAGCTCTTTCGGGAACATCAATAACGTCATCCTCATGCCATGTTCTGAGGACGAGAAGGGCCAAGGCCAGAAGGTGAGGTTACAGTGGAACATCAGGGTCAGTTTTATTCATCAGGACACTTGAATGTTTTCTGTGACAAATCCTGTCATCAAGGTCACACAGGGTCAGATTTACATTCCAGGCATTTCATTCTCCTTTAAAAGTTTTTTTTTTATTTATGGCAAAAAGGAGGAAATGAGCACTGCAGCCAGTCTCTGTCGTTCTCCTCTGTGAACAGTAGCTGTGAAGATGAATGTGTGAACGTTTCTGTCTGTCGGTTCAGTATCATCACTGCAGCTTCTTCCTCTGCAGGCCTCGGTGTGCATGGTGAGGGCGGAGGACGCCCAGGCTCTGGCCACCTCCACAAACCTCTCCATCAGAGAGCAGCAGATCACAGCTTTAGTAGCCAAGGTATGTGCACGTAGCGGCATGTCCTGTTAAACCGCGGAGCAGCCATAAAACGCCTTCAGCTTCTTCCTGTTCGTATCATTTTAGATCACATGTATGTAGCTTGTGTGCATTTTCTGAACATGCAGATGAAGTCTAGAGACCTCAACTCACTTTACCACATCAGCTGACCTGTGATGTTTGGAAACGTGCAGTGAGATTAGACTGAATCACAGCTTTCAGCTTTTATTCTTTAACGTTTCCTGAGGTTCAGATACAGTGTTTTTATAGACCTGTCAAAATTAACCCACTAATCCAGATTAATTCATTTACATGATTAATTGATTTAAAAACTTAGCGCAGTTAATACGTGCACAGCTCGCAGTGACTCAAAATCCCACAATTCCGCTCACTGGTGCTCCAACGCCATGTGGCGGCAGAATCGACTCGATCGGCCCTCTCAGTGGGGGAGAAACAAAGCCGGAACAAGCGACATGCTCTGCAGGGAGGAGTTTTCATTTCACTGAAGCAACATGGAGTGGTCAGGGATTCTCCATCACAGGTGACGTCATACATGAGAAGCTGTCAAGGATGAGCAGGAGGGCCACATTACTGTGGATATTTGATTTTAAAAAAGGAAAAATATGGTGTGGTTGCTGTTTTATTTATTTTAATATTTTTATCTTGCAACCTGGAGACCCTAACTGTTGAGTGGAAATAAAACCCTCACCCTTCTGTCATGAGTCTGTTTGCCTCCACAAAATGAAACAATAATAATGAGCAGCTAATAATCCTGATTAATCTAAATTAATCCACAGCAGCCCTGTGATTAATCTGATTAAACATTCTAATCGTGAGACAGCTGTAGATTTTTTAAAAAACTGTTGGATTGAAGTGGGAGCTGCTTTGAGGTGCAGTTAGGAGGAAAAGGGGTGGAGTCATGATGACACAGCGGTTCAAAGTTTGTTTCTCGACAAACAAAAATCAAAGATTTTGATTTAAAAAATGGTGTAGGAACCCTGACTGTCCAAAACCTGCACAGACCCTGTTGAACAGTCCAGGTCACCTGTCGGCAGCATCGCTGTGAGGGGCGGAGCCACTGCAGGGGGCAGCCAGCAGGGCGGGAGAGATAAAGTGAATCTAGGGCATATAAATTTTATGTATGAAAAGCAAACCTTTGCTGATGCCGTTAACGCTGATAATGTGCAGCTGTATGGAAGTAAAATTGAACCAGGACCTGTTTTTATTTTTTATTGGTTGTTTAAAATGCACAGTGCCAAACTGTAGCCTGCTAACGTGAAGATGTGGCTACGTTAAAAACACAACTTCACGATTTGAGCCTCAGCAAACAAACTGCTGTCGTCCTCCTTTCTTATAGAAACCTGAAGCAGAACCGTCCACTGACGCCAGCAGCAGGTTTGTCGCAGTCATTCACTTTTTTTAACCCTTTGTTTCACGCTCATCTTGTTTGTTTTCACTTTACTTTGTCACGCTCTTACTTTCACAGCAAACCTTCTGTGGAGCAGGACAGCAGCACAGGTAGGAAACATCTGCACAACCCCACAGACACGAGTCAGCGCTAGTTTATCAAGAGCGTGTGACTAAATCCAGTCGTACCATGAATGAGCTGTTAGACTGGTCAGCACTTTCTGCTAACGACTCCTAATGCGCGTCCCACCTCTGCTGATGCACGCGGTGCCTCTCCTCACAAAAACTGAACGTCACGGCCTCCATTAAAGCTCTCGTATTGGTTTAGATGAATGTGATGTGTGTGGTGCTGCTGCTTCTGTAGCTGAAGGCTCAGTGTGATTTATGACCTCATGCTGTGTTTCTTCCTGACTGCAGGAAATGAGGCTGACCAGAAGACCACTAAGGTACGTGATCCAAACCCTGAAAACTCCACTATATCAGATACAGATCAGAAGTATTGATTAATCCTTATTGAGGGTTTTCTTCACAACAAACTGCAGTGTCTCACACAGAAGGGCAGGCTGTTGATCACGGGACTCCCTGAGAGTGGCTGGTCAGTAAGTGACATCATCGAGCTGGTCCAGCCCTTTGGGACGCCCTCTGACATCATCCTGGCAACACAAATCGGAAAGGTGAGTGCGATCTGCTGGACCTGTGTGCACAGTTTTCTTCTAGTGTTGTTCTTTTGCTTGTTTGCCTGCCTTTTAAATATCTAAAGTGACCAGTGATGATGCTGGGTATTCACCACATGTGTTTGTGTGTGTTAGGTGCTCGTGTCAGTGCCAGACGTGGAGGTTGCTCAGGAAATGGTTAAAGTCCACACATTCGTGCCCGCCAAGGTTAAAGACTGTGAAGTGAAAATGTTCGTCCTCAAGCAGAACGTCAGCTTCGGCACACCGGTACGACTCCGGATCTGCTAACTCGCTGTCGAACAGTGTGGTGTGTGTGCAAGCTGTGCATATACAGATGTTCTGGTTACAAATGAATGAACATGCTCTTCACACAGGTGGCGCTCTACAACCTTCTGATGGGATCAGTGGATCCATTGGTGAGTCTGTCTTCCAGTTTATTTATTATTTTCATGTTTGTTTGACTGGTCCTGAATAAACTGCATTATTCATCAGCTGTAGCGTTTTAGAAATATTAACACTGACTGGTTTTCTTCAGCAGAGGTTAGATTCAGATCACACAGTTCTTTATCAACCGTCATGTCTGTCTTTGACTTCTCCTCATGTGATCCTGTCACACCTTGATGATTTAACCAGCATGTGCCCTCATGTGGAAAATTTGGCGAATATGCTGGCGTACGTTACATAAGTTATTGGTAAGTTAAGAGCTCTCTGAAGCGTGCTGGCATACGTCTTAGTACGGCGAGGTCGCCAAAACATCCTGTTCAATCACAATTTGCGACACATTCCAGCATATGGCGCATACGTACATCATACGCGGGCCATAAGTTGTAGGTAAGTTATTCAATTGTTGTCTAGCTTACCCATGTATGTGTCTGAAGTGTTATGTTGGAAGCTGCGAGAAATTCGAGCTGCCCTGAATGCATCATGAGACCGATACAGAAATAAGCAAAGGTGTTTGAAATGCTGGTAAAACTGGTATTGGGTAAACCTGCATTTCCAGTGCTTAACGATGCCACTGACAGCGCCTGATAGGCGTTGGAACCTGCATCATCTCCATCGCAGTGTGAGCGTGAGGGTGATGATGGTCCCTCCATGCGTCCACAGTCAGGAGACTTCTTGACGGTGATGTTGATACTGTGAATAGGCGACAACACGCCATGCATGTTGTGAACGCCGGCAACATGCTAAGCGTTCTTTGGCACAAGTTATCTACCTATAAGTTATCAAAACTTTCTGTATAAGTTACTAATACATTATGTATGCATCCATAATTAAAACATCATAGTTCTACATATGCCAGCGGTTTAGAGAAATTTTGATGTGTGGTCACATGCTGGTTAAATGGTCTCAGTGTGACAGGAGCTTACTGAGCAAAAAGTGGCTGTGTGTGACTAACATGAGGAGATGAGTCTCCAGCAGACAGAAGTCTTTGTCTTTCCTTTTGAGGACAGAGTCTAAAGTGTTGTAATTCCCACCTGCCATTTGAATTTGTCTCTCTTAATAATAACGGTCTTGTTCCTGGGTTTGTTACATTTAATTAAACTCACTTTATAAAGTAAGTAAAACCACTTCAGGTCCAGATTTTCACGTTGTGTGTCGTGACTGTTGTTACAGGAGAATCCAGCTCGGGTGGGCTGGGCCAGCCTGCTGGTCATCAGTAACGTTCCCGACACGCCGTCCGGTTCCTCTGAGGTCCAGAAACTGGTGCG
>VUQH01088515.1:9575-20024 GCA_015106775.1 Etroplus canarensis | reverse complement strand
GATGACCCCTACTCCATTTCTCTTCCTACCTACACCATAGTAGAACAGTTTGAATCCACCTCCGATGTTCCTGGCCTTGCTTCCCCTCCACCTGGTTTCTTGCACACACAATATATCTACCTTCCTTCTCTCCATCATATCAGCAGCTCTCTCCCTTTACCAGTCATAGTCCCTACATTTAAAGTCCCTACTCTCACCTCCACCCTCCTACCTTTCCTTCTCTCTCTCTGCCTCCTAACACACTTTCCTCCTCTCCCCCTCCTTGGTCTTCGGCCAACAGTAGCATAGTTTCCTCCAGCACGTTGTTGGCGACTGATCTGGTATGGAAATCGTTATATGCTTCCCATATTTGATTTGGCAAAGTTTTTAGGCTGGATGCCCTTCCAGTTCTAACCCTCCTCATTTACCTGGGTTTGGGACTGACACTGGTGGTGCCCCTGTAGCTGGGGTTTTAAATGGACTTTTATTTAATTTAAATGTATTGTAAAAGATTTTTGACCAGACCTGCTCATTCTTGTTCCTGTTTTAATCTTTAAGCTTTTATTGTTTTGTTCTTAACGTCTTGTAACTTTTATTTTGCTGCTGTCTTGGCCAGGTCTCCCCTGGAAAAGAGATTTTAAATCTCAGGGGAATTTTACCTGGTTAAATATGGGTTGATGAATACATTTAGAGCTCAGTCACTAGTTTTGGGTCATTTTGAATAAAATCTAAATTAAATAAAAGTACTTTTTTTTTTTTTTTTAGATTTTTTTCAGTATGACCGGAATCTAGTGACTAAGCCCATAGTCATCAGGAAAGTGTTTTACTGAGGGCAGGGATTGAGGATTGTCTTCCCATAGACTGCTATAGGACTGGATGCTTTTTTGGCACCACAGGTATTGCCCATTAGTGGCCATTAAATAAAGTACAGGTTTAATGCACTTTACCTTGACTTCACTTTCCAGATGGAAGCTGCATCCATCTTATATACTGTGTGGTGCTGGTCCATAACATCACACGGAACAGCTTTCAGGAGGGCACTTCCTCTGTGTGTGGAGTTTTGATTCGTTTTCGTTCCCCTTAGAGTTTTACATGACTGCAGTTTGATTCTATACATGTACAAACATATCAACGGCACAAGAAACTCCAGCTACACTGCACTTTGTCTTTTAAACACAGGCCAGATGCTGCTGTTGAGCAGGCCATCATGATGAGTAGCCATGGTTTAAAAGGCAAGTGACCACACTGGTATCAGATTAACAGTCTAAAACCAATATGGAATTTCAGGCAGATGGCGATGGCCAGTAACTCTGCTGGCATTATTAATACACAAATGTAGATACTTTTAAATAAATTTTAATACAACACAAATATTTAGTCCCATCAAAGTCTAGCATGAAGTATGCATTCTTTATTATAAACATGAAAAATAAAAATTGTGATAGAATTCAGTTTCACATTTTTTTGCAGTTTTTTAAATTATTAAAAAAAATAATAAAATGGGGTTTAAATGATTGCATTCTATCTCTAACTGAAAATGGTACAGGCATCAAACATAGAAAATTGTGGTTTGGCTTTGTCTTGCTGAAAAAGACAACATACAAAGTACAACAGCATGGAGTGGAACAGACTGGCATTTCGTCTTACTGACCACTCCAGGTGCTTTCATCAAAAGTGCCCATTTCTTTCAGTACGGCTTCCTTTGATCTTCACTCAATACTGGACCATGGCACAGTTCGACTGCTCATGCTTATGAGAAGTTCTTTTGAAAGTGGGCTTGGCCATGATGACCTTCTATTCTAAGATGGAGAGGCATCAGTCATTAAAGGATAATCTGACACATGATGTGAAAAACAAGTATAATCTCAATGTTAGATGACCTGAGGAATGCTGAGTGAGATGTCACCCAACAAGCCAGATATTGTCAGTGATGGAGGAGTTCTGAAGGAGAGGTCTTAAAGCAATGAAAGAAGCATAGTCTGTGATGAAAGCACCAATTTTGGCACCAGTGTCACATCTGACTCACTTGTGTCTCCCTCGCCAACAACTGAATAGTTAATGAAATGTATCCTTCCCAAGAGAACTGGGTGTTAGACAAATCCAGGTTTGTTGTCACTGCAGGGGCTGTTGTGGAATCAAGGAACACTCAGAGAAAGAAGCTCTACTTTCTTCTTTTTAATCTCTTTCCACAAGAAGCTCCACACTTGCCAGTAACCAACTGCTACCTCTAAGGCTCAACACACTCGTCTTTCTGCTTTCCTGTACCGTGACCTTTTTTTTTTCCCCTCTTCAGGAAAACTGTGAGAACATCAGAGGCTGTTAATGTCTAGTTTTAATTCCAGCCTACACACACTGTGGAAATTTTAGGCTTTCGTGGCATTAAGGTTTATCCCAATATTTTACGCTGAACTCGATTGTATGTCTGCACCTTTTAGAATCCCACTCTTAAGATAATTTTTATCTGTGTACATCGACTGTGACAGTGTTAAGTGAAAAAAGCCAGTAATCCTATAGAAACTCCCTTGGCTGAACTCTTCTGTTTTCTGTTAGTATGCTGTAGTCCTGCCATCTTTGTCTTTGATGTTCATATGAGATGCATAAACAGCAGTGAATTTTGATTGAAGCCTCAGACAGAAAGCTTGAGCAAGATCAGATTGGTCATATGACGCTCTTATAGTGTGTGTGTGTGTGTGTGTGTGTGTGTGTGTGTGTATATAATGTTTTTGTGTTAGCAAACATTAACAACATATTGACCAATAATATATCTGTGATTATATTATTGTGGCTTTGGCAGACTATCTGGGACTTGAGTGTTGGGTATTTCTGTGTCCTGATTCTGGAGAAATAATCATCTTATTTTGTGTCACTACAGGCACCATCTGTCATGGCCTTCCCTGCAACCACACCAACAGGCATGATGGCATATGCAATGGTAAGTCAGCTGGGACCGTATGTAGAGGAGGATTTCACTTCATGTATCATGCACACTTTGCAAGCAGGCAAGGAGGAGATTGTTTATGCGTCTGCCACATGGTGAGCAGTAATGCCCTTTAATTCTGAAATCAGAACAGATGGTATCATATACCTTTAATATACAAAGTTTATCATCTCAGCGAAGATGACTTTTATTACTTTCGTCTGGTTTGGTCTTAAATAGACCTTAAATTACCTTCAAGATTCCACTTTTAGTCAGCACAACTGGCTCAGTTTGTCTGGTTTGTGTTTGGAGGGGAAGTGGATGCTAGCATTCATTTACCTTTTCTTTTAAATCAGCCTCCCCAGGTGGGCTCCATGATGATGACACAGCCCACTATGATGTACACCCAGCCTGTGATGAGACCACCCAACCCCTTTGGGCCCAATCCAGGTGCACAGGTAATGAATGTCCATTCCTGCAATAATAAAGTAGTTCACATATTTATGGTCTGGTTTGATATAATATAGTCCCTGCCTGGGGCACAGTACTTTATTGAGCAGTTTATTGTATACTGATCACAAAATGAAGTGTCAAATCAGCCAACACTGTTTCATAATTTCTAGACTAATTTGCCAAATCTTTTCAGGTTTTTCGACCATGATGGAAACACCAAAAAATAAACAAAAAAAGAAGGAACTTTAATTTGATGAGATTATACAGAAACATACACTCTAAATTAATTGTCTGACTACTAGAATGAATTTTCTAATCAATGAACACATTTTTTAGTTTCCACAAACTTCAAAAGTTCTGAAATTTCCTTTGGGGTTAATAAAATATCTATCTCTCTATCTAAAGTCACTGTGCAGGGGCATTTCAGGTGATCAGGTCATGAATACACATGCCCAGTGATTTGCCTTTTCTTCAGCTCATCTTCAGAATTGTCCTCTAACATTTGTGCTGTTTGGAAATCTTGTTTGACAGTGAACATCACTGTCTTGCTTCATCTTCATCCACTTCTCTCATACTGTGTGATTATGACAGCTGTCATGCTCTTACAACATCTACATCTGTATTATCGTTATGTGCATTACTGAAAAATCCTTTGCCTTGGCAAGAGCAGGCATAAGTCAGAGTCTAGGCCACTGCTGCTGTTTTAGTTTAGTTTATTTTATGTCAGACATGTAAACAAAAGACAGAATAAAATGTATACACACAAGTCCTCATTTGTGAGTTTGAAAAGGAGTAGGAAGAAGAAAATAAATACTTAGTTTTCACCCCTCACTCAGTCGTCACCATTCAGCCAACGTCACCTTCATTTCAATACAGGTGCAATACACACATGCATACACAATATACTGTATGTACACACACACACACACACACACACACACACACACACACACGTAACATAAATTAATTTATACGTTATGTTTTATTCTTTCTTATCAAAGACTGTTTCTGTGTTATTCCAGATGTTTGGAAATATCTTTTTGAAATAAATTATGCTTGGACATTGTTTCAGTCCCTCTGGTAAACTGTTCCACTGCCTAATTTCACAAATGCTAACGCAAAAAGATTTGACAGTTGTCCGTGCATAAAGTGTCCTATAGTTTAATTTACCTCTGAAGTTTTAACCCCCCTCTCTATTAACAAACACACTTAGAATATTTTCTGGTAACATGTGTCTGGCTTTAAACAGAGTTAGTGCAGTTTTGTATTTAATAAGATCCATAAACTTTAAAATTGTTGACTTGAAAAACAAGTGTGGTCTTTTAATCCAGCGTGATGAATGATTCTGAATGCTCTTTTCTGAAGTTTACTGAACAGTTGAAGTGATGTTTTATAAGTGTTGCCCCAAACTTCTACACAGTAATCTAAATATGGTAATATAAGTGAACAGTAAAGGATGCAGAATCCACAGTAAGAGTAACCGCTGCAGTGACGAATTCAACGTTAGTGTGGGAGTGCACCAGGGCTCAGTGAATCCTCTCTTATTTATATGTGTCATGGAGGCGCTTTCCAGGAACTCATGACACGGCTGTCCCCTGGAACTGCTTTATGCAGACGACCTATTCATTATGGCTGACAGCCTGGAGAAGCTCATTGCCAGGCTGTCCCTCTGGAAAATGAACCTGGAGACAAAAGGGCTAAAAGTCAACATGTCAAAAACGAAGGTCCTTATCAGCTCCATGAAAGGAAAAAGGTGGACAGCACAGTAAGATGGCCATGCGGTGTATGCTTCAGAGGAGTTGCCAGCAACTCCATCCTCTGTCAACGTTGCAACCACTGGCTCAGGCACCCAGGGCAGACTCAAAACATCTGCAGATTTCAGATGTCTCACTTGCCTAGGAGAGACAAAGCTTCCCCCCCAACAATACCCAGGAAGTGGTGGTTGGAAACAATTCCATGGAAGTAGTCGACAAGTTCTGCTACCTAGGAGGTATGGTAGGACAGGCAGGAGATTACTTTGATGCGGTCTCTGCTAGAATAAGATGTGCATGGGGGGAAATACAGAGACCTACTCCCAATACTGACCAACCGGGGAATCTCCCTGTCTACCAGAGGACACGTATACAACATAGTGGTCCCTAGCATCCTCTTACATGGTAGCAAAACCTGAGTCGACCTACAAAGAGATGGAAGGACAACATCCGGGAAGATCTGCGTGCTCTGGGACCAAGAGCAAGAGAGATGGAGGCATGCAATACGCCCATGACATAAACACAAGACTGGGACCATATGAGAGAACCCATCCAACCCCTGGTGACAGGGAAACAAGGACGTTTAAACTAGTAGTAGTAATCGTAGTTAGAATAAACAGCTTTGGCCCCAGTACCGATCCTTGTGGGACAAACAATGTCCATGCACTGTGATTGATATTCACCAAGATTCACAAACTGCTTCCTGTTTTTCAACTAACTTCTCTCTCTGTCCAGTACCACACCTCTGATGCCATAATGTTCTAATTTATGTAAGAAAATATCATGATTTATTGTATTAAATGTTTTTTTATTTGATCTATAGTACTTGTGATGTCTCAATCATTTCCATTAATGCCATAGATGTAGATCTGTTTATTCTGAAACCATATTGACCATCTGTTCAGATTTGATGTTTATCAATGAATCTGTCTAATCTGGTACTGAAATTTTGTTCTAGTAGTTTGGAAAATTGTGACAGCAGTGAACCAGGCCTATTTGTGAGTCAGTATCTATCTCCACTTTTGTACAGTGGTATAACTTTAGCTATTTTCATCTGAGTTGGAAATATACCAGATTGTGTATGTTAAAGGTTTAGAAATACCATCAGTTACTTTCATGTCAATACCATTCCAGTCTGTGGAGGTTTTATTTTGAAATTGCTGGACTATATCAACAATTTCCTTTTCAGCAGTTGCTGTTAAAACCATAGTAAGAGGATTTTGTTCAATAAATCAAAGCCATTTATGGTTGGTGTTACTTCTCTCCTGTTAGACTGCTGCTTCATGTTTAAAGAGGGCCAGACTTTAATCCCCGCTAAAGAGTTAGTTAGAAGCAGGCTTGAACCATCTTTTGTTGTCTTGTGTTCCTCTCTTCATTTCCTGTAGGTCTTCACAGGCTTTATTTCGCTCTTATTGTACTTTCATCCTTTCTCCTTCCTCCTCTGTCACTCAGTCACCCACGACCTCTAGCCCCTCCAGTCTCAGCCCCCTCAGAGCACCAGGAAAGGACCCTTTTGCACAGCTCTTTCTGCAGAATTTCTTATAGAGCATCTTTAGGTACAGCCCGCCTTGTGTATGTGCTTAAATGCAACTCCAGGTTCCAAATGTGACAACCACCCGCATGTTTAAATCAACCTTGTTTGTGGAGCTGACCCTTAAATTCTTGGTGTCAGTTGCTCCTCTGTGCGATGCCAACACACCCCAGCTGGCTGCCTTGCACACTCTGCCCACGTTTGACTTTCTGTTGAGTAGGGATGGATTTTGTTGAAGTTTCTTTGCTCTGCAGGAGACTGAAGTTCTATTTGCTCAGAACTGCTGTTAACTCATTAGAATAGATCACATGAATACAGAGAACCTGCTGTAAATAAGACTTCAGTTCTTGTTTTACAAGCTTCACCCCTGACTTTGCCTTGCTGGAGCGTCTGAGCTGATTTTTGTATGCTGGTCGTGCATTGCTGGGTCTGCAGACCCTTTTGTGTTCCCTGAAAAATCAAGTGCTGACACTGTTTTTTTTATCTTTTCAGATGCAGTTTATGTAAACAGTGTAGGCGGAGTCTTTCCCATCTGAAGATGATTCACAGCAAAATCAATTATCAAGGCAAACCTGCTGTTTGCTCCTAATGAACTCACCTCTCTGAGAACGATTGGTCTGAAAAAAGACTTGTTGAATAAAATCTCAGCGACTCGGAGCAGCTCTGGCCATCTCAGAGAGGCATCACAGTGGACATTGTGCCCATCTAGTCATGTCAAAGTCATAAAAGGAGAGGAAAAGCATATGCTGCCATTTAAAACCACGGGACAGGGACATTTCCTGACTGTATCCTGGACTAAGAGAAACACGACACCCAGAGGGAGAGCTTTTTCACATCACATCTGCTCCGTTTGTTTTTGTTCCTCTTTCTCCAGGTGAGGCTGGGAGAGTCACTTCTTTCAGTGATCAATTATGATTACCTTCTTAAAACATCCTCAGATTAGGAAAACAAGCAAACTATTTTTTTCTTTAATATATTGTTTGCAGTAGACATTCCTTGTGTATTATTTTATTTATTTCTGATTACTTACAGAGAGGATTACATAAAAAGCAAATGTAACTAGTCACTGACTTCCTGCCTGTGGAAGGTCTTCAGGTTTCTACATAGGTATGCTTGATTGTAGGATTGGATTTTGAGTGATTGATATGTTTTTTAAAAAGAAGTTAATATAAAGAGATGTCGTGTATCGCTGTTGGGGCACTAAATAATCTCTGTACTTGCATGATGCCTTGTACAGTTATCTATGGCTCGAGGGGGTCCTCCTGAGGATGTGTATGAATGTAATAATTCATTAGCACCATCAAATGAATGGAGTCGGTGAGGGAACATTTTTCACATCAGTAAGAGCACTACATTTCATGATCAAGGCAGCATTACATTGGAAAGGAATCTGCATTTATGCTTTTGATGCTTGGCATGCCATTTATTCTTACATTTATCAAAGCTCCCAGCTGCCCTCTTCCACCTGAACACGCAGGGTCCCTTTCATGCTCAGGTAAGATGCGCATAGATTAGCACTTGGGTGTTCTGGACAGTATGTGGCATGGTGAGGTACCAGGTGTATGTTTGGGTCAAACCAGTAATGGGGGCGGGGGCAGAGAGGTCTAGTAGTTATGCAGGAGAATGAAGCACTGTTGATCAGGGCTTTATGTATATAGAAATGATCCTGCCAGTCACAGGAATGGGTGGGTGCAGGTATGAAACAAGGCTTGAACATGAAAGTGCCCCGGAATCCATAACTTAGCATATTTTGTGCACTGTCGCTGCAGATTATATTTTTTGTTTGTTTGGTTTTTTCCAATAAAGTGCAAGCTTCCACAATTCTTGGCTCAGTGTTTATTGAAAAATGTCTTCTGGGAGACTGGGCTTTTAGAAAAAAATCAAAGTAACAGAGCCCAGTGCATCCTGACTTCTCTACTTTTATCCTAATCCCTGCATGATAGTTAACATAACCATCAGGTTGGGTGTGTTTCAATACCCAAACTACCAGATTATCTGGTATGCTGGAAGGTTTGTCCCAGGAAGTAGTGTGACATCTCTGGGTGCATCTCTGGTCATTGACTCACTCAGGAGCCAGATGTATTCAGTTTCTTCTGCTTATCCAGTTCAGGGTTGCAGGGGGTGCTGGAGTCTATCCCAGCTGCCACAGGGTGAAGGTAGGGTACACCCTGGAGAGGACGCCAGTCTCTCAGAGCCCACTCACTCACTCACTCACTCAGAGAGAACCCACACAGACATGGGGAGAACATGCCCACACATAGGGGCCTTGGCTGGCTGGCTGTTTGCTTCGAACCCGGACCCTCTTGCTGTGTTCTAACCACTGCTAACCTAACCTGCTTTCAAATGCCCCCAAATGTATTGCAGCTGTAAAAATGTCCAGCTACTGTAGTGCCTTTTGTCCCATATTTAGTGGTAGTTGGTATGGGGCATTGGGATGGTCCTGTCCCATGCATGTAAGATGTGGCTTACTCAGTTCCTTCTGGATTTTTCTGTCCTTAACCTTTTGATATACAGTACTATACAAAAGCCTTGAACTGCATCTGATTTCTTTATATTTTGCAAGGAAAAGGAGAAATCAGTGCAACAATTTGTTAAAACGCATACAAACATAAATGGGAATACAGCACATGAGGCAAAAACAGTTTGTATAATTTTAAGCCACTTGAAGGACAAGATTGGAATTGAAGTAGTTTTTAGGAACATTTCTCCAGGCTTCTTACAGGACATTCCAAAGCTGCTCTTTGGATGTTGGCTGACCCTCAGCTAACTTCAGTTTTGATCATTTTGAGTCTGGGCTCTGGGGAGGCCAATCCATGACTGATAGTGTTCCTTTGTGTGGTTTTTCTATCCAAGTAGGCTTTTACTGCATCAACAGTGTGTTTGGGATCATTGTCATGCTGAAACATGAAGCTGCTGCCAATCAGATGCTTCCCACTTGGTATATTGAGGATTAAAGTCCGAGGGTACTTTTTCAAAAATGTTACAAATAATGGTTTCATCCCTCCATCAGACCTGTTCCCACTGATGTTCAGTCCAGTTCTTGTGTCTTTTTCATAGCTCAGCCTTTTCTTCCTGTTTCCCTTCCTTAAGAATATCTTCTTGACAGCCACCCTTCCACTGAGAACATTTATGATGAGGCTCCAGTGAACAGTAGATGGATCATCTGAAGGTCCAGATGTATCTCTCAGGTTCTGCGTCAGGTCTTTGCTGGACTTTTTCACCCATTTCTTAAGGACATGACTTTCAGATCCTGTTCATCTGCTGTAAAGTGTTTTTAGGCCACTCCTTCTGTCCTCCACTTGTCCAGTTTCCTTACATTTTTTCGGGACACACTACACACCATCTTGAGATATGTCAAGTTTTCAGCTAACAACTCTATGGAAATCACCTTGTTGGTTTTTGCAACAGACTGCTAGTAAAGTGACTAAAAATCCAATTTAAAATGGGTTCTTTGCCAAGTTGTCTGTTATGTGTTGACACAACACTGGTTCATCCCTTGAGTTTGGAGCCTTTTTCTGCTTGAAGGATTTGTAGGTTAGAGTTAAGAGACTAAACAAAAACCTTCCTGTGAAAATGTTCAGGTAAAAGAACTGGACTGAACATGAGTGAAAAAGCAGCCAATGTCCACAGAAACTCTTTGAAAGAGCCTCAGAAAGCCTGGAGAACTTGCTCAATTCTACATTAGACTATAAATAAATAACACTGGCAGGTTTCAGGTAAAAGCCTTAAAGTCCCATTAAGGTGCTGAGAGCTAAAGTCAAGGAAGGAGGTGCTGAAGGAGTTGGTTCTCAGAGGATTCTACCTGTGAGGGGTAAACG
>VUQH01088512.1:14717-47909 GCA_015106775.1 Etroplus canarensis | reverse complement strand
AGACTATTTGATTTCAATGAAACCTACAGAACTAAAAAAAAAAAAAAAGTGTCTGATATTCGACAAAAAAGTACAAATCTAGGAAGTTAAGAGTTAAATTGGCAAATACAGTTTTTCCATTCTATCCCTTCAATGATCATTTTTATTCTTTTCCTCCCTTTTTGATTTCTCTGAATTATCGTATTACCCAATTAAAACAAAATCTATCAAGTTAAACACCCATATGGCAAACATACAAACCTAAAGTCAAATACACTATCGAACTGAAATTCCTGGTAGGTTAAGACACACAGTATGAAAGCTTGACCCCTCTGCAACAGTATGTCTCTCTGCTTCTCTCTCTTTCATTTCCATCACGGCTTGCCAGGCAGCTCCTCAGAAATAATTAGCGAGTAACGAGTCTCTCACATGGCCTCATAACAAGCTTCACGCTCTAATAATGAGCTTCTAAACAGTTCGGTGGTAAACAGCTGCCATCAGTTACACACAGAACCTGCTGGAAGCTTTAAGCCTGAGCATACCCAAAGACAAACCAGCCAGCCTGAGCAAGCAGAATCCACAAGATTGTTTTGTCCCTTTGGAGCACATTAGAGTTTTTCTCTCTCTTTCTCGCTCTCTTTTCTTTGTTTTTTTTTCTTTTTTTGAAGATTCGCTAATGAGAAACCACAAATGAATTTGCTGCAGAGAGGCATATTTTAAATTTGCTGTGCCTATTGCCTATTCATAAGTCCACAATGCTTCACAACTTTCATCAGCAGTCCAAACAACAGAATGAAATAAAGTGTTTCCACAGCATAATGAATGTAGAATAGTTTTGGGATAAGGGAATTGAGAGATGCCTTTTCAAAACATTCTGAAAAACAGACCCTTTCTGAAAAGAAGCCAACTTTCCCCTCCAAAGCCAACTTCACAGCCTTTTGAACACTTGTGGAAAGGCACTCAGTCCTACCCATCCTGCTATTTGTCATGGGTTTAACATGCCAGACTAGACTGGGTGACAAACTCAAGAAGATCAAGGGGAATGTTTCAGATTTTAAATATTATCTGCTGCAGTTTGCCCATGTGTGGTGAAATGAAACCACAAGAGCAATAACTTGCCTATCATCAATCATCAATTAGCATAAATCTCTTGCTATTCACACTGAAGAATACGTCCATAAAAATATAACATCCCAGTATTCACACCAAGTAACATCACTATTTCAGCTTATATGAATTATTTCAAAGGACACGTCACAGTGAATCGTGTAATGATTTTTACAAGCCTCGATGAAAATGCCTTGTGGCTTGTGTGTGGTCACTTGCAGTAGGAGCTGAGCTAACTAGCCATAAAACAGTGATGGATGATATGAAGATTTAAACAGCCATGAGTAAATGCCACTGGGTTTATGAGCCGTTGCTGGCTGTTCATGAGGGTTTGCATGCAGTCTCTAATTCTAAATGTAAGGTAAGGAAAATAAGGTACATTTGATTGCTAATTTGTGCTACAATCTTTCTTATGTTAAACAGAATATAATCTCTAGTCATTGAGAACAACATGCAATTTTGTGGTCCACTTACTAGCTTTTAGACACTTTCACATGTTTCTGTAGATTGGTGTTATTGACTGTTCAGACACACATTTTCCCCTTTTTTATTCCTGGTGAAATGCTGAGAGGCAGCCTGTTGTGACAGCTCACATTATTGCTTTTTGATTTTAAAAAATTTTTTGTCATCTGATAGTGCTGACAGTTCTACTGCCCAGTGCAAAACCTGGTATCCTGGAGAAGTTAAAGAACTCATCATGGAAAATAACAGGTGTTTGGGCAGTGATATGGATGAACTCAGTGAGCTGATTAAGACCAGAGGAAACACAGTGAGAGTAGTTTGATGTGCTTCAAGGAGCATAGCAGTGAGACGTCGCTACACTCACATGTCCCAGACCACAGGAACTGTACCTGCTTTCAGGACTTTTCGGGGGGACAGAGATATTATCTGAGCAGTAAAAATAAAAGTGGAAGGATTGAACTAGCTGTGACTGAAAAAAAGGGTTTAATCAGAATCAGAATCAGAATACTGAGTAGGGGGAGAAATTGTATTTTGGTACAGAAGCTCAGCCATATAGAAATAAATATAAATTTGAAAGGCAGTAGATATAAATAGAGGCAAGAAATACCATATGATACAAAATAAATAAAAAAATAAACCTGTCTGTATGAATTGCTATATGTAGCATATATAACTCTAAAGTTAAAGACTGTATAATATGTAATATATGTAAAATATGAAAATTTACAATCTGAAAATGTCAAGGGGTTATAGTTATGAGTTGCAGAGTTTGATGGCCATAGGTAGGAATGATTCCTGTGGCGCTCTGTGGTGCATTTTGCTGGAATGAGTCTGCTGCTGAAGGTGCCTATCCAGCACATCGTGGAGAGGGCGTGAGGGATTGTCCAATATTGTCCTTAACTTGGACAGCATCCTCCTCTCTGCAACCACTGTCAGAGAGTCCAGCTCCACACCCACAATGTTACTGGCCTTGCAGATCAGTTTGTTGAGTCTGTTGTTGTCTGCCACTCTTAGTCTGCTGCCCCAGCACACTACAGCATAGAGGATGGCACTAATAAAACATCCTGAGCATCAGGAGATACTGAAGGACCTAAGTTGTCTCAGAAAGTAGAGATGGCTCTGGGTGTTCTTGTAGATGGCTGTACTCATCCTCATCACCTTCTCTGATACACCCCACTACTGCAGAGTAATGGGGTTAATCCACATGTTGCTGTGAGGAAACACTTCTGTGGCCTAAATAATGAACTGCTAGCTTTTGCTTTTGTCCATATTACGCTGAGAGAATTAGTTTACTGTTCCTGTTCGAATCCAGTTTGAAACAACATAATCAGGTGATGCGGTGGTCATCAATATGATTCTGTGGGGAGTGGCTGTGGATGCCTAATGAATCCTGACTACCCTCTGCACCACTGGACATGCAGCTGAACAATTTTAACATCAGCTTCGCTGCTACAGGAACAAATGTGGAGGGTCGGCACCATCTTATACCACAGTGGCTTTATTCATTTTAGATTTGAGCTCGTCAAATTCTGATTTGCTTTTTTGTATTGTGTATTGCTGATGTAATGTAATAATTTTCCAAATTTTTTGATAAATAAAGCATTTCTTATCTTAATATTTTATATGCTAAATAAATGTGTTTGGTTACCTATGTGGGAGGAGATGTTCATTACACAGGATTATGTTCATACAGAAGATTATTTTGCCCCAAAGGGGTTTACAATAATTACATTCATCCTATATCCCAGACAATTTGATCCACATAAAGCAATTAACCTGTCAGAAAAAAATACACCATTATTGCATTTCATTAAACAAAAATAATGCATTCCAATGACAGTTTCACAAAAAAGGAACCATGCAGCTAACTGACAAATAAGAATATGACAGTGTTTCATGGTAGTAAAGTTTTCAAAGGGCTGGATTTGGCCACCAGGTTTTGAGTATGACACCTCTTATCCAGCAAAAAAGTGTAGGATGTCAAGGAGGTAATTACATTAGTTTGCTTGTGTGTGTGCAATATTGTGACAAAGTGGGTGACCATTTTGGTCATTTCTGTTCTCACCACTTGTCTCATCTATGTTTCTGACACTATATTATTTTGAACATATGTTTATTTGCTATAATTTGTCAATTGCTGAAATAACATTGCTTCACTTACTATCCCCGGGTTTGTTTGTGTTAATATGTTATAGTTTTACATCCAAGCATGGAGCAGATTAAAGCAAACACATAAGTTAGTCTCAATTCCTTTTGTTATGTTGCAGGTTTAAATATCTATTGTTTATACTTACCATTAATTGTTTGTTTTCCCAAGTCTGCACACAGGAGGAGGAGAAGAAGAAGAGGTGAGGTTGTGTTGCTGTGAGCATGTACCCTTAGTTTTTTGTTATTCAGATTTACTTTTAGGGGAAGTTTTTTATTATTATTATTTTGTTTTAAGTCGACATGTCATGAAGAGCACTGTAAATAAATTTCTCACCTCTGGAATGTAAAATGTCTGCTGAGTCTGCCTACCTACCACCTTCCTTGACCCTCATGCTAGACTATCTCACAAATATAATTCCAATAGCTATACACAGATTATAACGACTTTTTTTCTGAGGGGTAGGGTGAGGGACCAGTAACAAATCATTATATTTTGGAGGTGGATCCAGAAGGAAATTACCATGAGTGAAAATTCAGGTTTCTTGAATAATTTTCAAACTAAAATATAACTTTCAAACTATGATATCACTGTGCTAACAAGTGCTAGAGTTAGGTTTTCATCTTCAAGGAATCACATTGTAGAGTACGAGTATTACAGTACAATTGTTTTGAGGTACAGCTGTATCATGAGGGGACTCTGTGGCCTTGGTGGAGGTTAGCAGTTTCTAAGTGCTTCTAGTTTAACTTGTTAAACATGGTAGTAGCTCTGTGAGGATGGAGAAGCTGCATAGTCAGGCTTTGAAAAATGC
The DNA here is from genome assembly GCA_015106775.1 of Etroplus canarensis. Lineage (NCBI taxonomy): Eukaryota > Metazoa > Chordata > Actinopteri > Cichliformes > Cichlidae > Etroplus > Etroplus canarensis. The sequence continues at coordinate 43,404 of VUQH01088512.1, read as the reverse complement.
CAGCATACCATGCCACCATATATTAACAGGTTGCCAAGCCAGTATGCACACATTGGGTGCTGTGTTTACTACATTTAGTTTAGTAGTTGTAGTCATTTAGTGTGGTAGCACATCAACTTTTTACTCACTAGACACAAAATATGACAGATGCTGAATGGCATGACTATAGTGCAAGTTAATGAACGTCAATAAAATACAGGCCGTAAACATGACAGATTTGAGCAATGTAGTTTTTATTTTATTAGATGGTTGTAGTTACTTGAAAATAAAAGTAATTTTTAATACTAGATCTTACAAAATATAACACTGAACTGAATCGAATTTAGGTTTACTGGGCAAGTATGCATCTGCATTTAGATTTACATACAAATAGATAAAGGTCAGATTTTTTCATTAGATTTTACAGTGGTAGTACATCAGTGGAAGTGTGTATATAGTGCTGAAATAAATAATGTGTAATTACATTAAATTACTGAGTATACTTGTTTTGTAAATTAAAATAAATTTAGATTTTTGACGTGTTTGATTAGTACTTTTTCCTTGCTAAAATGCCAGCATTTAATGGCATTTGTACACATAAATATGTTTAATGTGTCATGCCAGTTCAAAAATCTCAAAAGATTTGTTTCACCACACAACATTGTAAGATATGTGCCTGAAACATGGAATATTCCTTTACTGCAACCATCTTGAACTATAAAAACACAGTATGCTGTGTTACAATTGCTTAATACTCTCTTTTTCTATGCCATCAGCTATGCCATAAAATGTTTAAAAAATATCAATACTAATTGATTTGTGAAATGAACCACATGAAAATGGAAAATGACAGATCACTCATTTCTAAAAACCCTTACAACCACAACTGACTAGGTAAAGTAATATAAGGTTCATAGTTTGGATATTAGTAATATTTGTTTTTTACTTGGTTTCTTTTTAACTCACTAAACACAACAGATGGAAGCACAAGCATAGCACCATCACAGGGATCTCCACTTGTTCAGATGCACCCCGATAAGACTCATCCTCTACCATGTATTTTTTAAACGAGATTTCAAAGCATGCATGCAATTTGTTAAGGGTTTTCCCTGCCATGAAAACTTTGAGTGGGTGATCCATACTCAGTGCATTGCCTACATCAATATTCATCCCCTCAGGAAGACAAATGGATGTGCACAATTTCATAACAAGCTATTCAGCATGTGTGTTAAGATATCTGAATAAATAACAGAACATCTCCAAGGACACACACTAATACACTGTATGTTGTATGGCTTGTTCATAATATGAGTCAAATATACAGACCAATATAGAACCGCCTTCATGGAGAGTTGTTTTGAGCTTTCTATATTTTAGCACTTATGTGGCCTTCAGTATCTTTCCTCAAACCTTCAATTTCCCAGTTTTTTACCAATATAGTGTATAAAAGTGCAGCAATTAAAAACACCTCTCCAATCAATCAGTCATTGAATTTGATGTGTGTGTAGCTCATCTGAGACACAGAACAATCAATAAAGTCATCTCCAAGGTAAATCTACAGCAGTTCCCAATAGAAAAATTGTGTGCAAAGTTTGGAGATAAAGCCATGATTTCAACAATACAACAACAAAATACTCAGTGCTCAGACTATCAAACAACCAAGCAACACCTTTTTCCCCTCTTTTTTTCATGATGTAAAGCACAACATTGTCTTGTATTTTAGTATGCACAGTGCCTGTTTTCTGCAGCAGTGCAGACCTGGAAAGACTAAGTTTGAAAGAAGAAAGTAGAAAAGCAACTGATGAAGCCAGAGGGAGGAGAAAAGGCAAAATGAGAGAAACAGGCCTGCAGAAATCACAACAGGGTACATCTTTCTTCCTCTGCATCTATGAAAGCTGCCTCCACCAGCCTATTCTCCTGGGCCAGGCAGCAGCGGCAGAGAGGAGGTGTAGCGGCAGAGAAACAGGAGAGATATCAGCACTCTGTATCTAATCTCCCTACCCTCTCTAATGCACCCTCGAGTATCCTCTCCAGCACCGACACCGGCAAAAAGATAGGAGTCGACAGCTGCACGAGCTAAAATGCAGCACCCGAGTTTTACAGCAAAAGGTAAGATTTCCCTGCTGGGCCTGAGTCAGAGCGGAAGGAGGGCAAGGCCGTGGGTGGAGGTAGGATGTTTTAAAAAGACCAGGGAAAGGCTTATCAATCACTTTGGTCCCAGTGGCTTTTAAGTCTGCAACAAAAATGGTCTAAATTAACAAGACATTTACACAAATATCAACATTTTATATCTTATTTCTTCAAAACCAGTGCTAATCTTTGTTCAGAAATTTCAGGAGGAATGTGTCACGAGTAAACAGATGATGTCTGTTTGCTTCCAGGAGGTTGTTTAAACATGTTGATTTGCATTGCAAATCCCATTGAGGATTTGTTTCACTCATTAAAAATGAAATTTTGCCCATCTCTGGTGGATTCCTACATTTGAATACATTTCAGTAGCAAAGGCCAAGAGCTAGAGCTGGAAAAGAAAGGCTTTAAAAAAATCACTTTGAAAACTGCAATTACAGCTGTACCAACAGCGAACAGTAGTATCAGCCTTTATTGGCCTCTCCCGCTTCTGTGAAAACAAGCAAACACCTACAGTGACAAGTGTGTAGGAGGGACAGTGGCAGATAAGACATTTTCTAAATTACAGAACACGAGCAAGCCTAAAACAAATACAGGACTGTTACTTTATATACTGTTACACTATCTTAAAATATTGCTTGCTCAATCGCTTAAAAATATTTTACTGACCATTGTATTTTTTTAAATTCTGCATCATTTTCCTTCAAAAACATTACTAAAATGATTGTGGTGGTTTTTACATCAACCTAGACTAATAGTAAGAGAAAATGGGTGGCTTGCGGAACATGTCAAAAGGCAGAAATCCTTTAAAAGCAAATATGCCATTAAACATATGGGAATAATAAAGTTTCCAATAGTAAATGAATGCTCAGTGAATCCAAATAACGCTGTGCAAAATTACCAAGAAGATAATAGGAAGTAGCAATATAAAAGAAGCATTACAAATGCATGTTCCATTAGCCATGGCAGTACCTCGGTGAGGTTGTATATCTGCACCATAGAGCCCTGAAAGATACCAACATACTATGCCAGCAGACAATAACATGTTACCAATGCCAATATGCATATTTTTAAACATGCATTACACCTACAGGAGTTGTTATGACATCCCATTTGAAATCCATATGTAAATGTTGAGTTAATATGGAGTATGGAATACTAATATCCCCCCCTTTGCAGCTATAACAGCTTCTGGGAAGGCTTTCTACAAGATTTTGAAGTGTGTCTGCAGGAATTTTTGCCCATTCATCCAGAGAACCTTATGTGACTTCAGATACTGATGCTGGAAGAGAAGGCCTGGCTTGTAGTCTCTATTCTAGGTCATCCCAAAGGTGTTAGATGGGGCTGAGGTCAGGAATTTGTGTAGGCCAGTCAAGTTCTTCCCCACCGTGCTCATCCAAACATGGCATTATGGATCCTGCTTTGTGCACTGGGGCACAATTATGCTGGAAGAGAAACGGGCCTTCCCCAAACTGTTACCACTAATTCGGAAGTATAGACTTGTCCAAAATGTCTTGGTAAGCTGTGGCATTAATCAGAATCAGAATCAAAATATTTTATTAATGCCTCGGGGAAATTGATTTCTCTTTGCTAGAACTAAGGGGTCTTCGCCAAACCCAGAAAAAACAGTCCCATAGCATTATCCATCTTCCACCGAACTTTACAGTAGATATAATGCATTAAGGTGGGTAAAGTTCTGCTGGCATTTGCCAAACCCAGACTCCTCCATCAGACTGCCAGATAGAGAGGCTTGAGTCATCATTCCACATTCATTCATTCATTCATTCATTCATTCATTCATTTTCTTCCGCTTATCCAATTCAGGGTTGCGGGTGGTGGTGGTGCTGGAGCCTATCCCAGCTGTCACAGGGCAAAAGTCGGGGTACACTCTGGACAGGTTGCCAGTCTGTCACAGAGGCAACCCAGAGAGACAAACAACCATTCACGCGCACATCCATACCTATGGTCAATTTAGAATCGCCAATTGACCTTACCCCTTTGTATGTCTTATGACTGTGGGAGGAAGCCGGAGTACCCAGAGAGAATCCACGCAAGCATAGGGAGAACATAAAAACTCCACACAGAAGGGCCTAAGCAGAACAACACAGAACATGTTTCCACTAATCCAGAGTCCAGTGGCAGCGTTCTTTACGCCACTCCATCTGACACTTGGCATTGTGCTTGATGAAGAAAAGCTTGTATGTAGCTGCTTGGACATGGAAATCCATGCTATAATTGCTCCCCATGCACAGTTTTTGTGCTGACGTTAATGCCAGAGGAGGTTTAGAACTCTGTAATTACTGAGTCAACAGAGCGTTGGTGACTTCTATGAGCTATGTTTTATTTTTAAATTTTAAACTGCTTAAAAAAAAAAAACCCTTCCTGTCATATGTCTGTATGTTTATATGTTGCACCAGGTCCTGGAGAAACGTTGTTTCATTTCACTATGTTCTGCGTCAGCTGTATGTGGTTGAAACGACAAATAAATAGCTCTTGAATCTTGAATCTCGAATCTATGTGCCTCAGCACTCGGCAACCCTGCTCTGAAACTTTACACGGTTTGCCATTTCATGTCTGAGTTGCCATGATTTCTAAATGCTTCCATTCTGCAATAATACCACCTACAGCTGATCATGAACTATCTAGCAGAGAAGAAATTTTGCAAACTGACTTGATAGATAATTTGGTGGCATCCTATTACAGTACCGTGTTTTTATTCAGTTGAATTCTTTAAAACAACCCATTGTTTCATTAATGTTTGTAAACACAGACATTTCAAGGTGTTTGAGTCAATACACCTGTGGCAATGGGACTGAATAAAACACCTGACTCCAGTGATTTAGAGGCGTGGACCAATATTTTTTTCCATACAGTGTATGCTTACTATGTTTACCATCTTAGTTTCGTGTAGTACCATACCTACATATTTTCACATGACACAAAATACAAGAGGCTGAACAGTACTACTTTTGCAGGAAAACAGCCTAAATAGCGCAGTGTGGCTCCCAGAAAGGAACCACCAGCCTTCTGAGATCCACAGTCCCTCAGGACCAGCATTGACTGAATCTATCATCACAAATTCCCAGCAGAAAACCTGCCACATAAGCTGCTAATCTACCTCTACAAAGCAATAATTGAGTCTGTTCTCTGCACATCACAGTCTGGTTTGATCAGCCACCAAATGAGGCAAGTTAGAAACTTGTCATTGTTGCCAGCCTAACCACATCCTGGACTGTTTACAACTGTAAAGGCAGGTAATATCACTACATGTCCTCTTACACATTGGTTCTCCATTCTAAAAGCCAATCTGCAGAACCCCCAAAACTACAAGGCACCAGAGTGTCTTCCTTCGGCATGTCATTGCACTCAACTTTGATAACACACACAAAAAAGCTTGAATACTTACTGTATTTCCATCAGGACCAGTTTAGTCAAAATAGGATTAGAAAGCCTATAGAGGGGAGAGCACATATCCCTGCCTTTCAATTTGCATACATAAAAAGTCAAAATGCTGTCTGTGATAATATCTTTTTAATACCTTTGTGTCTTGCCACAGGTGGAGCTACGGGAAATGTTTAGTTGCCTCTGAAATAGGTTTTCATAAAGAGAGTTACAGTTTGAATCTCTGTATTCAGTAAATTGGATAGGGGACATTTGTGGAGTATGAAGTGGATGCTGTGTCATAAATGGACCTCTACATCTTCCTTTGACATGAAGAAGCTCTGTTTGATTGGCCTGAAAGCACACTATTGGAAGTTATATGGAGCAGATTGCAGAGAGCCAAAAGTGCCTCCTATTATCTCCACACAGCTAAAAGCCAGAGCCGAGAAAGCCTTTGTGTCCAGTGCTGGAGGCATACAGGCACCAACAGGGAGAAGGGGGGAGGAGGTGGAGGTGGGGTGTTAGTAGACAGGACAACTGGAACTGAGCCTCAGTGTCTGGCAGGGAGTGGTGAAATTCCCTTCCACTCAGTTCACACCTCCTTTCCCCCCTCCTCTTTTCCTGCTTCATCTAGCTTTTCCTCCTCCTCCTCTCTGCAGGTTGCTGTTGTGCGAGTGAGGCTCTCATGGGGCGAGCTGACAGCACGGATAAATAAGTGAACTGGCTTGTTGGATGTACACACACCTTTCCAGACAGAGAATCACACTCTTATACTACCTTTCCAACACTCACTAAATGGAAGTACATACTCCTGTGCACATATAACATAAAACTGGCTTTTTGAGAGGATGCATATAGTCAAAGGGAGTTCAGTTTTCACACACACACACACACACACACACACATACCAGCAGATGTATAGCCAGTCACAGGAGGTTTACCAACAGCCAGAGCTCCTTTCCTTTTCCTCTTTGCCTCTATTAAAGCTGACATTGATGAATGACAGCGATTACAGGACAGACTGCAGCTTAGCTTCATCACAGAATGAATGTAATCAAACACACAGACACAGGGGGCTTTGAGGGAACTTTATGCCCTGAAAGATGGAGGCAAAAGAGGCAACAGAAGAGACAATGTGTGCATCAGGAAGAAAAGGTTTATTTTGTTAAATCAAAAAGAATACAAAGAAGGGAAAGGACACCTGTGAAAATGCCCAGTGACTTTATATCCCACATTCTGCTCCTCAATGAATGTTTACCTATCTGGACAGAAATTTGAAGAGCGGTGCATCTTAGTTTAAGGTTTTCGACATCTAAGTTGTAGTTGTTTGATCAGCTTCGTCATTACAGATTCACACCAATCTCTGCCTACAACTTTTAGGAATTTCCAGGAGATGGACAGAACTATTGGGACATACCTCTGAATCATTGAATGCAGCTGTTTCATCCAGTCTCATTGCCACTCGGTGTATAAACTCAAGCACCTAGCCATGCAGTCTGCCTTTACAAACATTTATGAAAGACTGGATTGTTCTAAAGAACTTACCGAATTTGAGTATGGTACTTTTGCAATAAGTCAGTTTGTGAAATTTCTTCCTCCTAGATATCTATGATCAACTGTATGTGGTATTATTGCACAGTGAACGCATTTAGGAACCAAAGCAACTCCATCACAAAGTGGCAGACCACAAAGTGAGGTTGCCAAGGGCTGAAGCATATGATATACTGCTCCCTTGTATCTCCCAAGGTGGCGTCACAGTGGATCAGTAAATTTGGTAATTTCACACAATGTGAAAAATGCTCAATAAATGCAAAGTTCCAAAACTCCTCTGAAATTAACATCAGCACAAAAATTTTGCACAGGAAGCTTCATGCCCAAGCAGCTGCAAGCAAGTCTTACATCATCAAGCACAATGCCAAGCTTTTAATGGAGTGGTGTAAAATAAGCTGCCACTGAACTCTGGAGCAGTTAAAACAGTTCTGTGGAGTGATGAATCACGGTGCTCAACCTGGCCGTCTGATGGACAAGTCTAGGGTTGGTGAATGTCAGGAGAACATTATCTGCCTGACTGAACTGTGCCAGCTGTAAAATTTGGAGAGATAATACTATGGGGTTGTTTTTCTGGAGCTGGCCTGGGCCCCTTAATTCCAGTGAAGAGAAATCTTAACACTTCAACTTACCAAGACATTCTGGACAATTCTATGCTTCCAGCTTTGGGAAAGTTTGGGGGAAAGCCTTTTTCTGTTCCAGCATGACTGTGCTCCAGTGCACAAAGCAAGGTTTGTAAAGGTATGGCTGGATGAATTTGGAATGGAAGAACTTGTCTGGGCCACAAAGAGCTCTGACCTCAACAACATCAAACACCTCTGGGATGAATTAGAACAGAGACTGCAAGCCAGGTCATCTCATCCAGCATCAGAGACTGACCTCACAAAAGCTCTTCTGGCTGAATGGGCAAAATTTCCCACACACACTCCAAAATATTGTAGAAAGCCTTCTCAGAAGAGAGAAGCTTTTTTAGCTGCAAAGTGGGGACCAGCTCTGTATTAATGCTTTCGTATTTAGAATGTGAAATCGTAAAAACTCCTGTAGGTGTAATATGTAGGTGGCTCCTTACATTTGTCTATATAGTGTATTTTATGGATTGTTCATTAAAATAGGGTAAATTCTATCTCTAACTGGGGAACCAAAGTCTTTATAAGCTTGAGTTGCTCTTCAACAGCTGCTTCTCTTCAACAAGGGTTTTTGTCACAACCAGCAGTTTTGATAACAACTAATCAAATGTGATTGCTCATACATTGCCTTGAATAAAGTGCTGATTAACTACTCCCCTACTCAGCATGAAGTCATTGAAAATCAAGCAGCATTCAGTTGAAACACTTCATTACGTCCAGATAATATTTGTTAGGTTCAAGCATATTTCAAAAAAACTGAGCAACTTTACAGAGATATGTATTTTTTCCCATCTTAAGGTCTCATGGCGCATTGTTAACAGCAGCAGCTAGAATATTCAATTTTACAACATCATTTCTGTCTGTGCACACACTATCCACCCATAGTGGAAAACCCACACTGTGATACTTTTATTTGTCTATAAACAAAAAAGGGTATAACAAATCAGGTAAAACTTAATGTGTGGATCAGCATGTCGCCTATTCAAGTAAACAAGGATTTGAATGACTGATTTCCTAATGACTCTAAATGACATCAAGGAAAGACAACAAAAAGAGGGATTTGTGTAAATCAACACAAGCACTGCATTCTGATTATGACACAAACCTCTTTTGTTCATGGAGTTCATGCAAACACAGACGTCTGAACTAAAAAAATTTGCAATGTCTGAAGGTTGACCAAGATTTCTAACCTATACTAAATAAAAAGAGATCTACCATTTTTGAATTTGAAAAAATCAACAGTGGATAAGGTTTTATTGCTTCGATATGGTGGAACAATATAAAAACAAGGATGCAGAATGAAGCTGTCTACTGCAAGATAAAAGGTTGAAGAGAGATACTGCAGTTCAGACTTATCTTGCTCAAACAAATCCCGATAGTGCTGAGATTAATGTACTCGCAGTGCTTTTAGGTATTTTAATGTCATTGGAACTTATTTTTCACATAAAAGAAAACCAGTACAAAAAATCATTTATCAATGTATTAATCAAAATTGTGGATCTTTAACTTCAGCTCATTACAGATGTCCAAACAAAAGAATTTGGTCTCCTATGGACTGTCATGGTCTTATGTTTTTGCAGTTTGGTTTTGTTTATTTTTGAGTCTTTGCTGGGTTTTTGGTAATTCTTAGTTATGATCTGTATTGCTTCCTTGGTTATTTCCTTATTTATAGTTTTACCCAGCCATGTTATTTCTGTCTTGCATTCCTGTTTATACTTTTTTCCCAGTGAGCCTCCCGATGTTCGTTATTTAGTTCTGTTATAGTCTTTGTGTTTCTTAGTGCCATAGGGTTTTCGTAGTTTTCAGTCGTCATTTTCTCTACTTGCATCCTTATTTGCTTTTGGTTTTACCTTCTAGATAGCCCTGTGATATTAGGATTTAGTTCCCCTTATGTTTCCCTGCTGTGTCCCTGTCTGTCATCAAGTTTGTTCTTGTGTCATGTTATCAGTCTAGTTTTCTGTTTCCTGTTTTACTTTGTAATCTGTCTGATCTTGTGTTCTGTTTTAGTTCCTGCCCTTGATTGTTGCCACCTGTGTACCTCTCCCTCCTGTTTCTTGTTTGCTCGTTAGTCTGTGTGTATTTATACACTGTCTCCCTTCAGTTCAGTGTTGTGTTGTCAATGTTGTTTCCCTATGTGTGAGAGTTCCTTGTCTCTGTAAGTTTATTCTGAGTTATGCTTTGGACTTTATGTTGTTTGACTGTGGCAAAATAAAGCCTATCTTAGTTATTCAGTCTCCTTCTGGAGTCTGCATCTTGGGTCCACACCTTACTCTCTTGCAGAAACCTGACATAGACTCAGAGTCCTGCATCATGCACTCATTATACAGTGGTTACAAATCAGCACTTTGCTAAATGCCATCCTCATACTTCTGTCCCGTCTTTGCTTGCCTTCTCCACATTATAGCATCCAATAAACAAGAAATGCCATATGTGTTCTGGAGAGATGCAGAAATGGCATTTGAAAAAATAAACTATAAATACAAGTAGCCATAAAATGGCTGAGTTTTCAGAGCATAAATGCAAAAAAGGTTACACATACACTGGTCACTTATTAGATTTACTTTGCTCGTACTGGTTTGGACCTCCTTTTGATATCAGAACTGCCTTAATCCTCCATGGCATAGATTCAAAAAGATGATAGAGACATATCCCACTGAGATCTTGGTCCTCATTGACATGTCTGCATTATGCAGTTGCTGCAGATTTGTTGGCTGTACATGCATAATGCAAATCTCTTGTTCCAACATATCACTAAGTGCTCTACCGGATTGTGATCTGGTGATCATGTAGACCACTTGAGTAGAGTGAATTCATTGCTGTGTACAAGAAAACAGTCTGAGATAACTTGGGCTGTGTGTCATTGTGCATTATCCCGCTGGAAGCAGTCATCAGAAGATGGGTACACTGAGGTCATTAAGAGTGGACATAGACAGCAACAATACTAAAGTAGGCTGTGGTGTTTAAACAATGCTCATTTGTTATTAAGGGGCCCAAAGTGTGCCAAGAAAATATAACCCACACCATTATGGCACCAACACAGCCTGAACTGTTGATACAAAGCAGGATGCATCCAGGCTTTCGTGTTATTTACATCAAATTCTGACCCTACCATCCGTCACAGCAGAAATCAAGTTTAATCAGACCTGGCAATGATTTTCCAATGAGCCTGTATGAACTGTAGGCTCAGTTTTCTGTTCTCAGCTGACAGGAGTGGTACCTGGTGTGGTCTTCCGCTGCTACAGCCCATCTGCTTCAAGGTTTGACATGTTATGCATTCAGAGATGCTCTTCTGCATACCTTGGTTGTACTGAGTGTTAGTTTGAGTTACTGTTTCCTTCCAATCAGCTTGAAACAGTCTGGCCATTCGCCTCTGACATCTGGCATCCACGAGGCATTTTCACCCACAGAACTGCTGTTCACTGAGTATTTTCTCTTTTTTGGAACATTCTCTGTAAACCCTAGAGATGGCTGTGCAGGAAAATCCCAGTAGATCAGCATCTGGCACCAACTGTCACATTCTAAGTTATTTAAATCATCTTTTTTCTCCATTCTGATGCAGGCTGTCTTGGCCTCGTCTATATGCCTAAATGCACTGAGTTACTGCCATGTGATTAACTGAATAGAAATTTGCATTAATGAGCAGTTGAATAGGTGTACCTAATAAAGTGGCTAGTAAATATGTATGGTATATACAGTACCTCCTATCCATGGGAAAATATTATGGCTTGCTTTGCGGTTCAATTTTGTGAAGTAAAAAATCCTAGTATTTTATTAGTCTGTTTCTTCTGCCAAAGGGGTGATTCTTTGGTGGTTTTCTGCTTATTAGCAGTTATGTGTGTCTGTGCATTGCATCCAGTTCATGGACCCAAGCTTAAGCGCATTAGCTGGCAGATCGCTGCCCCTGAGCCTGGTTCTGTCAGAGGTCTCTTCCTGTTAAAGGGGAGTTCTCCCTTTCCACTGTCACCAAGTGCTTGCTCATAGGGGATTGTCGGATTGTTGGGGTTTTCTCTCTAATACTGTAGGTCTTTACAGTACAGTATTAAGTCCACTGAGGTGACATTTGTAGTGAATCGGTGCTCATATATCACTATATCTTTTTGTCCAAATGTGGTCACTTCTGTAGTCAAAATAATAACAATAATAATAAAAATAATATTTCAGTAAAGCACTAACACTGAGGCTCCAGTAACCAACAGGTGATGGCACAGTAGCAATATCGATCTCTTTGGTCTATGACTAAAAACTTCAATTTATTTATATAGCACCAATTCACAAGAAAAGTCACCTCCAGGTGCTTCATACTGCAAGGTAAAGATCCTACAGTATTAAAGAGAAAACCCTCTATGAGCAAGCACTTGGTGACCGTGGGAAGGAAAAACTCCCTTTTAACAGGAAGAGACCTCCAGCAGAACCAGGCTCAGGGAAGGGCAGTCATCTGCCTTGACTAGTTGGAGGTGAGGAGAAAGAAGAGAGAAAGGAAAGCAAAGAGAGTCACAGACTATGGGAGAGAAAAGACAAAACTTAATGACATGCAGCAGTCATAAATAAATACATGGGAAGTGATAAACTTTCTGGATGTTATTTTTTCACTGTTACCCAAGAACAAGCAAAAACATCTTAACACTGATGTTCCTGTTTTTGGTCACCCTCCAAAGGATTCCACTGCACCTCTACAACATGAAATCTATCAGTCATAGATTTATGTGTAAGGCTTATTGGATGCCATAAAATGAAAGGAAGTAAACAGTAAAAGCCTTTTTTTTGGATTCAAGAAAAATGTCACTGCAACAATTATTTGACTGCCAGGTAAACAGCAGAAATCCTCTAGTTACCATTCTGCTTTGCAGAAAAAAGTTGTGGGTTCATTCAAATGGATGAAACAGCAGCAGTTTTATTTACCATTGTGCTTTTGTCTGTCTGCTTTATTACACTTGGAAAAGAGAAGATTGGATTCACTCTTACACATCATTTGGGATCATGCTGCATGTGTATTTGTTCTTCAGAAAGTCATTTTAGCAAAAGGTAAGGAAGCTGCTCGCTCTGTTGGGAAGTCTCATAAAAAACGAAGGTGATATACTGAAGTGGTTGGACAGGGGACAGACTGTGGTTGTTTGAAAGCAACACAGGGATTGTTAGAGGCCTGGCAGGGCTGCAATTTATTGCTCCTGATAGCAAAGCTGAACATAAATAATACTGCAATTCATTCTTATGCCTAACAGTGTGCCCTGTTAGGACTCTGATTAAATATAAATACCAAGTAATACATTTTTCTTAACACAATCTTTTTTTAAGTCACATTTGTGTGATAAACAAGTTGCATGAAGCAGGAACAGAGGCACATCATTTTCAAATAACTGCAGTCTCACTTCAGTGCAGCTCATTACACTGAAAAAAATTCACATTAAAAATGCACCTCAGGACTCCAGACAACAGCACAAGTAGCTGAGGGGGGAAAAGAGGTACCTGGCCTACTTTTCGAAAGTTGCCCAGAATTTTAAAGGAAATCACGTTCAGTTAATCAGATGTGAAAAAACACTTCGCCTGTGATGGGTGAGGGTTTGCCCTGCCTGCATCAGGACCGGATCTTTTCATCTTCTCTGCAGCTGCCACATCAGTGACACCTCCAACACATTAACATGTGTAGAAAGAGAGGAAAGAAAGGGGGAAAAAAAGTGGGGGTGAGAGAAGTGTGAGACGCAGCCAAAAAAGATTGAAAGAAAGACAAAAAAACAAAGAGAGAGCATGACTTTGACACAGCAGATTAAAAAAGAATAACAGGCGCGAAAAGTGTCACATCTAATAGGGACACGACACATCAGGCCTCCTCCGAGGCGCCGAGCTGTCACACAGGAACGAGTCTCTCTAAAAACAGAACGAGCGGCGTCTTTGCGGTGCTAATCAGAGGCGACATTGGGAATACAACTTCTCTGTTGTAATCTATTTGCAGCAGTGCTGCTGAGCTTCATTTGGAGCAGATTTCATTTGCAGTGTTTGTCTTCCTGAAACTACAATTTGGTTGAGCTAATGAGCTTGATGTATCGCACATCTCAGGACAAAAGCAAGACATCACAGCTTATCAGGGTTTCACTGTTACAAGCACAATTACATTTAATCCAAAAAAGTGTAACACTGCAAATGAGACGAATCAGCTCTTTATCTGCGTTTGAGATGCAGGCAGATATTATAGTTACTTCAAGTGGGTAACATAGATCTTGACTGCATCTGACTTTAAAATTTCCAATAAACAGCAATTTTTGATTTTGTCCATTTTGGACTTCAGAGTAAACTTACACCAGTACCTCAGGAATTATCCATAATAAGAAGCAATAATATGTCCATTAGCAGTTAATTCTCCTAATAAAATCATATTACGCCTTTCATAATGAACAAAAGCTGCTCTCACATGTACTGCCTTGTCCCATTAGCAAAGATTACTTCATGTTTTTTTCCTCATTGTGCAACAGCAAATTGACTCACATTAGAAAGCAATTTCACTCTAATTTGTAAAAGTAAATGCTTCCGTTTAAACTTGAACCAAAGATTCTGAACTCATTGTTCGCTTACTCACTTATTTTTATTTTTTAAAAATTCTGTTTCCCCTCCTTTACAAATGAACTATTAAACATTACATTTTTCATGAACAAGACGTTCTTGAGGTGCATCGTTTTTTAGTGACAAATCTGCTGATGAAGGCAACAGGATATTGCAGAAAGCTCCCCAAGATCTCAAAATTGGACTTTGAACTGAGGATCAAAACTAAAGTAGCACTGCAAGTTTTCTTTTTAAGGATGCAGGATAAATTTATGAAAACTTACTTTGGATTGTCACACTTTTTTTTTTTAGTAATTTTACCAACCAAAATACTTTAAAGTCAGCAAAGGCTTTCAAGTTACAAAACACAAGCAGTCAGGTACTCAGTCAGATTTTTGCCAATGAATGAGGCGAGAACAGTAAAAAAAAGCATAAGACTAGTTATATAACTTAAAAGAACCACAGAAAGGTGTGAACAAGAATCAAAGATATTATCAGTTTTTATTATATTCCAGAGAGCAGCTGGCAGGAAACAGGTTTTGCTCTTCACGTAGTTCAGCCCTAGTTCTTAACCAGCCCTGACCCAGCGCAGGAAATTATCATGCCTTAAATAAAAAATGTTTTATATATTTATGTATATATAGACGGAAGATGAGCACACGCAGACACTCGTTTTATGAATATTGCAATCCAGACCAATACCCAGGGAGGAGTAGCAATTCTTGTGAATATGGAAAAGTGCTTCTAAAATGACAAATGTGACCTTGACCTTGAGCACAACTTGGGTAAAGACCCATTAGGTTATAACTGTGTGCAATATTCACTAAAATCTGACCAGTACTCTAGGAGAAGTAGTGATTCTTGTGAATTGCGGATAGACGATAGCAGGCGCCTTGCCATTGCATTAGGTCATCGGTCCTTTAGCAGGATGAGTAAAAACTTATAACTGGTAGCAGTGCAGCATCCCTGCTGCTTTACAGATTATTACAGTGGCCAGACTTACTAGGACTTGCATTCAAACATACCAAAACTATTGTTCTTTTATGGATAGCAGAATAAGGACCCAAATGCCAAACTTAAGACACAAAAAACAAGCCTTTAATTAGTTTGAACACTAGGGTCCAAAGTTCAAGAATCCACAAAGGAATACAAACTGCACAGCCAAAATCTCTGGAATGACATGGAAGGAAAAAGGGGAGACAGGGCTACGTGTACTCACAAGAGTGATTATGAAATGGAACACAGGTGAACACACTTAATGAGAGGTGAAAATCACAGAAAGTGTAGCAGAAAGTAGAACTTACAAGATGGGAGACAGAACTAGTTATTAGAATAAAACAGAAAATGAACAACGATAATGATATGATTATGATAACCATAGCTGAAAAGAGAGAGAGGGACCTGGAGCATGAAAACGACTAATAAATTTGAATGAAGGGGACTGAAAAGGTCTTAACAGATTTCATAGACACCAAAAGTAACTTGAACATAAATACAACAAGAAGTAAAGACTCAGGATATTAGAGAAGAAACTGAAATCAAAACCTCAGAAATATACAAAAACTGAGAACAAAGAACCATAATGAAACCAACCAGAAAATGTCTAATAATGAACAAGTATACAAAACTCAAAAGAACTCAAAATCCTGGGACAAACCACCAGGGACTATGACATCGTTATTGCTAGGTTTATACTTCTTAAAATTCAAGATCCACAAAGTACAATATACCAGACTTGGACACACTGTTGAAATTGCAATAATAAGCCCACTACTTTATACAAACTGCATACTCTTTCCCTCTTCTCACACCCAAAAAAAGACACAGAACCTGTTTCTAAAAGGACTTGGTTTGTAATACTTACCACCTGTGCCCACCAGTCTAAATGCTCTATGAACACTGGCTACACCATTACAGAGATATTAATGTATAAAGTGTTCACCCCTCCGTGCACATTTTCTGAGTCAGCTGATCTGAGGTATTGATGCACACGCAAAGAAATCCATGCTAATTAAAGCTTGTTAAATCAGTTATACATACATGTAGCACTTGTGATTTACTGAATATTCTGGTGCAAAGAGATTTTCTACACACTGGGGGATAAAGAATGTATTTCTATATCATATAGTAAATCAAAACTTTCTGAATATTTAATACAGTGTATATAATACAGACCACTTCTATGCCATCTGTTAGATGCAGCAATAGAGGTTGAAATAGGTTTCCTGGCCACTCATTTTAAAGCCAGTTCCATACACTCCTGTACATTTATTACAACCTGAAGACATTTAACTGAAAATGTACTGTAAAGAAGATAAAATGGCCACCCCAGAACTGCAGTAGAAAAAATTCTAACAGAGGAGACGAGGAAATTTTTAAATGTACTGCTGAGAACCATCATCTCGGGCCAAAGCATCCCTCCGGTCAAAAGGTGATTTGATATGCAACATATTCTCAGTAATCCCTTGTCTGCAGTTAGAGTTTCAGCAGTGAGCAGTTTCATGGCTAAAGCATCCCTCTAGTAGCAATTCAGCAGGATGTGCAGCATGTTCTCATCATTGATAGTGTGTCATGTTTAGGGCAATGTAGCTCCAGTATTGAGTGGCATCCTCTCTGGCCACTCTGTAAATTTCTGAGCCAGATGCAGACAGAAATCCACCCAGGGGACAGTTAAGCACAGCTCTGTGCGGCCTCGTCCACAGCCTCTCTGTTATGGCTGAATCTCCTCTGTATGTCTCAGCTATAAAATGTCTGGTACTTTGCTGTTCATTTTTTGAGGTGCCAAATGTCACTGTCTTATATGTGCCTATTGACTTTATTTTCATACAGTGCTCATTTAGTTTCTAAGGAGTTTAAGAGATAGCTTTGCAAAAACAATAGGAGAAAACCACTAGCCTTGCTAGTATAAAAGCTCCCCTTTATTTAAAATATCTGTTGTTTTTTTTTTTTAAATTTTTGCTATTTGCTCTTCTGAGGTGAGGAGGACCTGCACTAACCATACTCCGACTGAGTGGGTTCAAACCCAATAAATCAAAGCAAGTGAAGTAAAAAAGCACTTGGTGGTGGAATGAGGAATAAGAGGAAAGTATTTGATAGAAACGGTTGCCAAAGAAAAAGTTGGATAGTCAGGGAGATGAAAAAACAGACAGGAATACTGATATCTCGACACACAGCAAAGAGGGAAGAAGCAAAAGCAAAGGAAAAGGCTTATAGTAAGCTGTATGAGAGGCTGGACACTAAGGACGGAGAGAAGGACTTGTATTGATTGGCTTAACAGAGAATAGAGATGGAAAGGACGTGCAGTAGGTTAGTATGATTAAGGATAGAGATGTAAATGTACTAGCAAGTGAAGAGAGTGTGCTGAGAAGATAGAACGAGTACTCTGAGGAGCTGAAGGATGAGGAAAATGTGAGAGAGAGAAGGACAGATGCAGGAAAGATAGTAACCCAGGAAGTGCAGAGTATTAGTAAGGAGGAAGTGAGCACAGCTGTGAAGATGCTAAATGGAAAGGCAACTGGTATCTGTGGAGGTATGGCGATGTCTAGGAGAGAGGACAGCCTTAAACATCTGTATTCTTAATCCATATGACAGCGATGGAAAACATTTTTCTGCAGAGTAAGACCATTTACTTCTCACACTTTAAGTGAAATTTGCAAGTGCTTATGTGTAATGAGCAGATCCAAATGGAATGTGTGGATTTTTTTCATAGTTTTATGCAGTGATCCAGGGGGAAAATCTGCAGCATTCTGCAAGGTGTTTTTTGCTTGTTACATTATCAACGATTAGTGCAAAAAATATCATAATCATCATTTCCTGAGTGAATATGTTGATTGATTTAAAACAACAAAATCAGCCTAAAATCTCTCAACATTACAACAGGCTGACATAAATATCCATTTTCTCAAATTTTGGCAATTATACTTTTGATTTCTTCATGAAGAATTCAGGACATGTTTTCAGAACAGCCAACCAACCAAAGTCAAAGCAACACACACCAGCCTAGCAACACATGTCTCATTAAAATCTAGAAAAAATGCAGAAATTATGTAGGCACAGATTTCATGTGGGCCAGGCAGCTGAGCTGTTTTTATAGTGTGATATTGCTTTTACTAAAGAAACAGTTCTAAAAATTCCTCCATCCATCACGTCATTGTCCTCTAATACTAAATATTTTGACAACTATAAAAGCCAAATTCACAATTCTTCAGCCAGGAAGGAGTCCAGAAAGGTCAAGATGTCCATGCAGAGTGCAGCAAGTTGCACAAGGCTGTCAGTACATATAAAAGTTAAAAAAAAAAGGAGGCAGTTCAAAATTATGAAATGGTATATTTTAATCTAATCTATTTTGTTTTGTTGGTGTGTTGTATAGTGGAAGAAGATTAAGTTTTCCTTCTTTCCTTTTCTATAGAAGTCACTGCATACCACTGCTCTGCTTGAATTAATGGCATTTATGTTAAGTTCGTCTCATTCGCATTAACAATGCTCAAGCCTTGCAGAAACTCAAAATAGTTTTAATTCATAACAATCTCTGGTACAAACAAAAATTAAAGAAAAAACATGAATATGCACAAATGTTTGCCAAGAAAAATTAACATTTTAAATTCCAGTGACCAAGTAAAAGCTAGTAACGATGATTGTTGAAATAATTAGCCATTTTTAAGAAAAAAAACCCACTGATTAATTTATTTAGTAAACAAAAGAGCCAACATTCAAAGACAAAGAATTTTTACAGATGAAAATTTACCGCTTTTCTGTTTCGTGTCACTGTAAATTAGATTTCTCTGGTTTTGGACAGATGGTCAGAAAAAACAATCAATTTGAAGTCGGCCTATTGTGTATTGTAATAAATAGTGTATGACTAATTAATTCTTAAATAACTCAATTAAAACATATTAGCTGTAGCTCATACAGTGAGAAAGATTTGCAAAAAAACAACCTGCAACGCTGATCTACAGCTGATATCCGCCAAGCGACCAGCCATCACAAAGCACACTGAGAAAATACATTTACTCTTACACAGTTCTTCCACACCAAGCTGAGTGTAATGGCATTAGTGCGTTTGTGTACGCTCCCCTTTTTATGTCTCCTTCTACACTGCCCACAGGTATCAAGCTGTCCAACTCAGCAGCCCTTTGTAAATACCATGCAGGGCCTCAAAGATGGCCAAGAGCTTATTAGTTGGACATGAAAGACAGAATTTGTGAATCACTGGCAGCTGGCTAAAGGAGGGAAAGAGCATGATTGGATTCAAGAAGAGTGCGCCTGTCATGGTGCGTGCGTGCGCGTGTGTGTGTGTGTGTGCGCGAACCCCAAACAATACTTTGAACAACTACACCCATGTGTGTCGGTTAATTTAGCTAGAGTTTTGGTAATTGCAAAACCAACCACTGGCTGTAGAGTCATTCACAGGCTATAGTCACACACAAATGTCCACACTTAATCTGTGTTCGTATACATTCACACCCTCTGTGTAAGGGAGAGGCTCTCCACAGCAGTGTAATTAGGCCTGGTCACTGCAGAAACATTTTAATGGATAACCCTGCCTGAGAATGGCCAGGGGCAGCACACATAATTGAGCATGGTGTGTCTATGCGCTTGTGTGTGTGTATGTGTGATTCACAAAGGGAGGGCTACAAAAAGGGCAATTCTAGCTGCTTGCTTTGTTTTGTTTCAACTTTCTTGATTATGTGTGCAGTAGCATGTAATGAATATGGAGTTCAAAGCCCTGTGTCTTTATACTGTCTGTAGATACTTGAGTGTCTTTGCGATCACACAGATATTCAAGGATGCGAAAAGAGATCTGGTGGGGGCAGGGGTTAAAGTGGGATTTGCCTGTGTGAACCTTAAGATCAGATGTAGCAGTGCAGTGTGTGGAAAAGAAAAGTCACAATAATTTGTATTGTGAGCTCCAGTAGATTTTTCTTTGTGTACATCAGCTTACCTGTGCTGCTGCTGCTCTGAGATTCATTGCTTTTTCTGAATATAGCCAAATGAATTCAAGCAGATGTTACATGAGCTATCATGACTGTTTTTCAACCCCCTAGACAGTACAAAGTATAAAAAGGTAGGGTTCAGTGAGTGAACCAAATCAGCATTATCACCTTAAAGTCAAATTGATATGTACTACCCTTGATGTAACCTTACATTGACCATGAGCACCACACCCTGCTCAGCATCAGTCCAACATATTGCTTCACTGTAAACTTCACCACAATACTGCAAACTAACCGATTTAGCCTGCATTAAACTGCCAAGTGTCACCTTTGAATAAAATGGTTGAGTCGATTTGTTTTTCAAGATTTTTCAAAATATTACAAAACATAACTTCAATATCACGCCAAACATGCAAGTTTAAACGTCCAGTTTATAAAATGTCACTAGCTAAGCAGTCCTTAGTTTTGAAAGCTAGACGTCATGCCTTTTGCCCACTGAAGACAATGAATATCTCCCAGACCAATGCCACCACCTTTGTGGTATTATATTGATTACTATCTGGTGAACTCAATTACCTTCAACTGCTGCCTTGTATTTCCCCCAAGGGGTCACCACAGCAGATTAATCCACATGGGTAGTTTAGCAGCAGTTTTATGCTGGATGCCCTTCCTACCACAAACCTCCATGGTGAGAGGGGCTTGTGTCCCCACCTGGAATTGAACCAGGGACCTTTTGTTTGTAAGACAAATGTGTAACCCACTACACCACAGTGACATTATCCTGATGAACTCAAGTAAGAAGCTTATATTTGCTTTTGCCATGTCTGAGAGTAAAGTTATCACACATTAAGGCCTTTTTTCTCACCCTGGGAAATATAGCAGCTGTACATTTAGCTAGCAGACACATTGTATGACAAACTACACAGAAATTGTATTTGGTAATATTTTAAGCTGCTTGAAATGTTGCCTTTGAAATGTTGCCTTTGAAATGACTTCCACTAATAAATGTTACTTGGTTTATGCTTGCTCTTCTTCAGTAGAGCTCCTAGAGCTCCTGAAGAACCACCACCAAAATTTTTTTGACATCTGCATCATGAGGGTGACAGGGATAAGAAGAAAAAAATGTGTTGAGGGTGTAACATTACTATTACTGATCAAGTATTTCCATGCCATTACCTGGCTGTAGAACATGATAGTTAGCTCTATTGACAATAGTATGTATTAATCTGTCTGTCAGATTTGGTTACTTATAAATTGAAGGTGCTGGAATGCCATTCCAGCCCACTTTAACCCCTGGGTGGGGAAGCCAGAGACACTGATGTCACTCTTGAGATATTACTGAAGCTGTAATTTGTCTAACTTTGTAACATCATCAAGCATTTTTATTAGATTTGAAGCAGGTGGTATGGGTTGACCATTGGAATAAAAGGTATACCTCTCCTCAGTCATTTAGTTAGGGGCTTATAACTGCCTAAAAACCTGCCTGATGCCCAACATGGCCAGGATGGGTCCAGATAGCAAGACTTCTACTTTGGTTGTACTCAGAAAGTTGTCTGGTTTACCCAGCTGCCTGGTTCATATCTCTGGTCACCATTAGTGCATGGACAAACTTCCAATGAAAAGGTTAATTTATCTGTAACAATTAATTAATTCTTGATTTGACTGAATTATTGATTAAGGAAATTGTGACTATACAGTATTCATCTCCTAATTCAAGTTATACAAAGTTGGTTGTGTGTAAAGCCCAGCCTAATAAGATTTAACAAATTAGCTAGCAAAAAGCAAAATTTCAATTCTGTCCTTGTTTACTTTTTTTAACATGCAAAGCATGTTACTTAAGGCCACTGACAGCTAAACCTAAATAAAGAGAGAAGAAGGATTGGATTGTGGATTTAGGGGAAATTGAATCTTATTTAATGGGCTTGATTGTTGTAGCGTTACACTGCCGCATCAACTTTTACAGACAAATCAAATCATACACTTTCAAAGAGATGAGAATCACCAGAGACCCTGTTATCATGATACTTGACTCATGATGTTATGCAATTTCAGACATTTAGTGATCTGCCAAGTATTGCAATACATTGTGATTTAGTACCTTTTTAAAAACTCTAAATTAGGTAAACTTTGTCAATATCTATTTTATCTAATTAGATAAAATTCTCAGTCTGTACCTCTCAGTCACTTTTATTGCTACAAAATGGGATTGTCAAGCAGTCAGACTAACAAACACTGTCATTAAAACCTGTTGTAAATAACAAGCTGAACGGTACTGTTTGTATTACAGTCTAGACTAATTTAACTGAATGGACTACTTAACTATTACATATACAGTGCAACTTGTACAATAAAAGTAATGTATCCCCTCCAGCAACCGAAAAATTTGAAAATAGACATAAAGTAGCTGGACTAAAAAATCAATTGTTTTCATTATTCTAATACTAAAAATGAGTACTTGCAATTCATATAATAAGATATTAATATTTGGTATCCATGGTTTCAAACAATATTGCTTCACAAAATATGGCAATACTATGCTGTATTGTTTTTTTCCCACTCCCCTATTTCACAGTTAACTTTGCTGGTGTTTCAGCGCTCATTGAGGCTCCAGGATGATTATATCTATGGCAATATTAAAACCCAACACTGTTTTTAAAAGCTGAGCTTTAAAATCAAAAAGAAATATTTGGTGACTTCTTCATCATAAACCTTCCCAAAATTCAGCCTGACATCTATGAAATAAAGCTCACTGGGCCAAAGCTCACTGGCGAGCATGAAAAGGTTTAATATTGCAGGCAACATTGACTGCGAGTCGTATGAATAATGTAACCTTTCCATGCTGCTCTTGAAACAGTGCTTCAGAAAATCATCAAAATGTACTGTAAATGCTTGGTTCGATATCAGCCACATGAAAGGAAACACATTAAAGCAATCTTCAAAGTCAGCTTCCCCCATATACTTGAAGTCCTGCGATGCTGCCTGCTGATTATATGATGGGTTGATTTCAAAGGAATGACACAGGGCCCCATAACATCACAGCATACAGAACAGCAGGAGTTACTGTACATTCTTCAGAGCCGCAGGTCCTTAAGAGACAGTTGCCATGGTGAGGAATTGGTAGGTTATGAGAGAGGAATGAGTGTGCTAAACAATAATAGTAACCTATATTTGGGAAACAGAAGCTAATGAATCGCACATGTAGAAAAATATCTACACAGGCAGACCAAAGTTGACTTCTGCTGGCTGAACTGACAGCTGTGGTTGGTAGAAAAGCTTTCCAGCTGACAGGTTTTATTACAGAGATTCCTCCAAAAAGTTGTTTTAAATGTGAATTTGATAATGGATGTGATACTACCCACAACAAAAGACAGATACATCTGAAATATCTGGAAAATCCTCACAGACTGGACCTTTATGTAAGCTATTAAGACGGAACTATACTAAAGATTTTTCTAACCACACTAAAGGATCCAGCTTTTATTGCAGAAGCCAGAATGGTTGCCTGTGTGACTAAACCACCAGCTCCATAGTGCATTTTTCATTAATTCTTAAAAAGTTTTTGCTTGTTGTTGTAACAGCCGAAGGCACCAAGCTAGACATTCTATCTACTGCACATGAGGATGTTTGCAGCAATAACTGCTGCAATTGAGAACATCATGAGCAGCCTCTTCTGGCCTTCAGCAGAGTAGCTCATAAAATGAATATTACATGATAGCACAATGGACTTGGATGATTATTTTCATAAGTCTTAGCAGTATGTAAATGATGAATTCACTGCAATTGAGTGATGTGTCAGCCTTGTAATTGCATTGCTGCATTAAATGTGATTAAAACACACTCCAGCAGTAGTGTGGCTGATTTTTTTAAAGTACAACGAATATACAACACTGGCTTTTCATTTTTATTTATTTTTTAAATCATAATTTATTTATTTCCCCCCGGGTAAATGAGGCATTGTGTGATGTCACATTCTTGCTTCTTATACCCATGATATATAGCACTGAACTAAAAGACTAAAACCAGTTCTATTTTCTGAAAATGAGTCTTAAGTAATCAATGTCGAGGTATCGTGTGATTCAAGTGCCTACTCTGGAAAAAAGGCGACACAAATCAGAGAGACTCTTCAGAGAACAATGGCACTTCACTAAATTATGAGGCACCCTGCTGAAGGCTGAGAAGCTCTTTCAGGCTGCAAATGACTGATCCTGGACCATGGATACATAACGTTCCTATCTTCGCCTGGCTCCTTCGTCCTTCCTCCTCCTCCTCCTCCTCATCTTTCCTCCATCAGTGAGACTGCCAACAGATGAATCCTGCCAAGTGCCTCCCCAGGAGAAGTGTGTGTTTGTCACTCTCTCTGAATCTGAGAGTCTTTGTGTATGTATGCATGTGTGTCTCCACTTTGATGGCAACGTTGGCAGTAATGTGTCTAATGGAAGATAAGCAACACTCTCTCAGACAAGACTTCACAGCCTAGCACTTCGCTCAGCATCATCATGCTGAGTGCAATAGAGGGAATACTCTATCCCCCTCTCCATCACTTGGCATATACACACACACACGCACACAACTCAGCAGTGTACGCCCATGCAAAAGGCACACACAGAAACACAGAACACAGAGGGTTTGGATCATCTGTGTCAAAGCTTCCTTTATCATCTCTCACACAAAGTCCACAGAGCCTCATGTACGCGCACACACATGTGTGGGTCAGATGATGAGTTCCGGAGATGAGTTTCAGCCATACAGCGACACCTCAGAGAGTGTAGCTCTGGATCACCACACTCAAAGCTGTCTGCAATCATTTCTTCTCCAAAGTGTCCCCTCTCACCCACCACCCACACACAAACAAGTGAAGTGCTTTGCCAGAGAGTGAAGGACGAATACAGCAGACGGTACATGTGCAGAAAGACAGAGGGAGAGTCCTTAACTGCGGGGTGACCTCACAGCTTGTTTGTGCCGATTTTGAAGAGTGTTCCGATCGAGAAGGAAGGGAAAGGAGAGGTCTCACAGTGTATTACAAACATCATTGCAAGCAGTGACATGCCAGGAAAGGGAGGAAGAGGTAAGAATGATGGAGGACACAGAAGGTCTGAGACCACATTGTCTGTCAATGAGCAAAACACCTGAACTGCTGACATGTTTCTTCACAGGTCAGACTGATAAATCAGCTACTTTTATCAGATACAGCAAGTCTGTGTTGTGTTGTCATATAATATCCTCCCTGACCACAGGTGCAGAACAACTGTAAAAGAGAAAACATAAAACAGCAGGAGCAATGTTTCAATGCTCTGGGCATTTTCTATTCATTTTTTATATTGTTCAATTTTTCTAAAATCCATTATTCTATTTATAATTCATTAAAAATAAATTGTATGGAGCAAGAGAAAAAACACCTCATTTTAAAATCCCCAATGTTAGTGTAAATAAATGTTGGTTAATTATCATGTTTATTTGCAACAGTACCAGTATGGCGATAATCTTTGACATCAGCAAGGTTGGATAGGACCCAAGGTCAGTTGTTGTGTGATAATTTAATCATCTGCAATTTTTTGGGAGATATCCAACAGAGTGATTCAAATAAAATGACGAAAGCTTTAATGAACAACTTAAACCAGCTTTTAACATGATTTCTTTACTCACTAAAAAATAAACTGAGCATTTCTTTTTCACCAAAGAAACGGAACCTCAGATACATTTTTCTCCCTGAGGGGATTTTTTGCAGACATTATTGTTAAGGAAAAAATGGCAATAGCTGTAATTAATCATATGAGATTCAAAGACACTAGTCCCTGTTAAATGTTTAAAATACTTGTAACAAGCAAATTCCTCAACAGGTCTTCTTCTTCTTCTTTCGGCTGCTCCAGTTAGGGGTAGGGGTCGCTGCAGCAGATCATCTGTCTCCATCTCACCCTATCCCTTGCATCCTCTTCCCTCACACCAACCCTCTGCATGTCCTCCTTCACTACATCCATGAATCGTCTCTGTGGTCTTTCTCTTCTCCTCCTGCCTGGCAGCTCCATCCTCAATATCCTTTGTCCAGTATATCCACTATCCCTCCTCTGCACATGTCCAAGCCATCTCAGCATTGCCTCTCTGACTTTGCCTCCAAACTTCTCCACCTGAGCTGTCCCTCTGATGTACTTATTTCTAATCCTGTCCATCCTGGTCACTCCCAGGGAAAATCTCAACATCTTCAATTCTGCCACCTAAATCTCTGCCTCCTGTCTTTTTTCAGTGCCACCGTCTCCAAACCATATTTTCATTCAACACTTCAAACTAAGCTCAAATTCTTTTAGCACTTTCAGCATACGCCAGTGTTTCCCACTTACTTTGGCAGGCCTTCCTCTTAAATGTTGGGATTTGCTTTCATTTTAATTCCATCCAAACAGATATTAATATTGATTAATACAAGAAAACATTTCAGTTGCTCCTTACCAGCTCAAGTCCTTATTGTCTTGTATTTCCCTGAAGGCAAGCTGATTAGGTTACATTTATGGCCATTCTCAATGCCATTCAGCTTTCACAAGTCGTTTGTCCTACCTTTAGACAGACTTCATGTCCAACGTTTTGGATTGCTGCTGGTGATCATGCAATTAGTCCTGCTCTGAAGAGCAGTTAGAGGGGCCCTCTGACCAGAAACCTGCAGCAGGTTGACAACTGGTTTATGTGCCACTCAGCTAATGAAGACCACAGAGCAGAACAGGAACTACTATCTCCAGCTGCAAACCAAGATGGTGGAATGTGCTCTTGGGAACCTACTGGAGTGGCAGCTGATGATTGGTCTGTTATGTTCTGTTATTTATTGCCACATTAAACAGTATACATGGTATTATCTATCCATGTGTTTCCTTTCACACACAAGAGAACAGTTGGAGATTGCATACCTCTGCTAAAGCTTAATAATCCTTAAATTTCTATGTTTTCCCAATGTAAAATATTTCAGTCTTTATTTTTGTAATATCGTTATACATTCAAGAATTACTTGAGAAAAATAACAAGGGCGGTCTGAGACTACATAATTCCACAAAGGCTAAACAATCTCAGAATTTCTGTTTTCCCTAATTATATCCAGATTCATATCATTTCCAAAAGTTAATCCCTTCTACATCCCCACACTGGGAAAATTTTCATGTCATGTTTCTGTCAGTAAGTTTTTGCCTAATTCTGCTAACAAACAGACAAACAAACCCAAACTAAACACGTAACCTCCTTGGAGGAGGTAAAACTCTATTAAAGCTGGACCTTAACTGGATAAGATGGTGTTCTTGCTATATTCATTAAACTCTACTGAATCTGCAGTGTTGGTAAGAGTTGTTGTTGGTTACAAATCTCTACCCCTATTAGTTACATTTCCATAGCTTTATATATGTACACACCTCACTTCTGAGTAATTTGAATCCCAGAATCAAGGATCCAGGATTCAGATCTGATTCAGGTTGGGACATTTTCTGGAGAATGTCAAACCGATATCTACAATTTATTTTCTTTATGGCATGTATTTGTGCCATAAAGATGCATAATGCCAAATTTTGCCTTAACTCACAATGTTAAAGATTCCTTCAAAGTTGGGCCAAGTCCCACTACTGATAAAATTTTTGTGTCAATCCATACGTAACTTTTTGCATAATCCTGCTAATAAACAGACAAACAAACCAAAAACCCTCCTTGGAAAACTTTTACATCTAATTCTGTGGGAAACACTGCAGGTTCACCACTTGAAATGAAAAGCAAAAAACAAAATTACTGTCAGTGTCCAAAAATATTTTGACATAACTTTATTACTACATTATACACCGCATTTCATGCTTTTTCTTTTTATGATTGTTAATGTTATATATTCTTAGCTTTTCTTATTCCTGTTTCATCATTATTTATGTATCCATATTATTTACTTGCATGACTATTTTGGGTTTTTGCACAATGTTGTGAAATGTTTACATTTAGGTGGAGGCATTAATATAAGTCCTTGGATTTTCTGTCTCTTCCTGCACAGTATGTTATTTGTTTTCTTTGTTCATTTTTGTTTGTTTTTAAATTGTGCAAAACATTAATTACATTAAATTAAATTGAAATTAAATTACTAACTTTATTTTGTGGATGTTGTCATCACAGACACTCTGCTGGCTCTGTTCAGCATACTTATATTGAAAACAATTCTCCCTAAACCTTACAGTACCCATGTAAGGATCCAACAAATCACTTCAAGCCTAACTTTACCCTCAAAAATGTCACTGATGTCTCGTCTTAAATTGTATCCAAGACTAATTAAGTACTGTAAGTGTTTTTGTAGGAGTGCCTTGGTGTTTATTTTCTTTTGATAACTGAAGGGGCCTTTGGACCAATTATGTCAAACTTAAGAAGCAGCATGTTTCATCACACTGACTACGTGAAGTCTTTTTACATTTTATTTAATTACTCTTAAAATCTGTTTGGTTTCCACTATGTGGCAATACTTGAAATGGAACAATTATCATGAAGACGTAGCTATAGAAACATTAGTGAGAGCAGCAAAACTAATACCTATTAATATGAAAATATCACGGATTACAGCTCTGAGAA
>VUQH01088512.1:0-14697 GCA_015106775.1 Etroplus canarensis | reverse complement strand
CAGCTCTGAGAACATTTTGCTCATAAAAGGATATGCAGACAAATCCCGGAGACATGTAAAAGATTGATTTTTAACTCCTGACAAAACTCAGCTGTTCGTTTTGTGGAGTGAAGGTGCAGCTACAGTAATAATTTCTCTCCTTTGTGTAGTTTATTCCAGGCTGCCCTCCGGCACTTGTCTTCTCAGTGAGGAGTATATAGTGAGGTCAGGACCTAAATGCATTGGCTGTACCTACCGCTGAGCACCAACAAGCTTTAAAACTGTCAGCCCGTCCCTCTTTCCTCACCCAGCCTTCCTGTTTGCTCTGACACCATCCTTTTTCTATTTTTGAACCTCTTTCTGAGCATTCACTGACAGTTGGAGAGAGATAGAGAGAGTATATATCCAAAACAAATTCAGGCTACAAAACATATCAGAAAACAAACTCATAAAGGCAAATTAACAGTGGAATTAACTGAGGCGTAGAATAAACAGAGGCTCATATATGGTGTTGCATCATGGGAATGCGGTAATTTTCATGACCAAATATTAAAATGTTTGTGATCAACTGTTAAGTCTGTCAGAAAACAGTGAAATTCTCCTAATTTTTCTTTCAAAACACAAGATAATTTCTAACAAAAAACTTAACATATCTTATTTATAATAAAATCAAACAGAAAAGCCTCAAATGCTCACATATTAGAAGCCAGAACCATCAAATGGTATATATATTTACTTGAGAAATAACTCTGTTAAAAGTTTATCAATACTGCAAGCAGTTAATCTGTTTTGAATAGCATCAACTAATTGCCAAATCAATTACTTTTATTAACTAATTCTTTTTTACAGCACTTGTAACCCCCCCAGAGGGAGAGTGTAGTTGACTGTTGGGTGTACAGTGCACTGTATGCCATGTGTCCTGCATCCTGTATGTTGCTACGTTTAACCTATTAACACACATCAGCTCAAGGTTTTGGTTGAATATTATAAAAGTCAAGTCGTTTCTTACTCTTCGAGCCAATATTGACTTTTTCTATATTAACAAAGAGAATGATCTTTCCCTTGTGTTAAAATAGAATTCTGAGACCTAAGCACTATAACTGCTAATTATGCTTTAGATGTCCGGAGTGAATATTTTAACAGATGAAGTACCGACTGTTGAAGTTTGTTGAGGTAATTGCTAGGGATATGTTGGCATTATAATTAATATTTTACAAAATATTAAAGACTCAGTTTCCTCTTTTGTTTCACATCATGCAGTATGATATTCATAGCTAGGTAATGTTTTGCATGACCAAAACAAAAGTAAAATTTCAAGAGATACTGTAATTCAATAATTTGGGAAATTTGCTTTACTGCTTAAACTGAGATAAACCAAAATAAAAAGCTACACACAACTTAGCATAACAACAAGTTATGGTTTAACAATAGGTGATGTGGCTGGCTGTATTTTAACAAGTTGCTTTTTGAAGTTGAATTGTCCCTATCATACTGCAACCAACAAAAAAGGGTTTCTGCAACCAGAAATCAGATTTATTTTCCACTAAGAGGTAGCACCCTCGGCAAACTCAGGACTTGGCTATGTTAAGAGTGATTATTTCTGGAAGATGACTTGCAGCTGTGTACAACACATCCACATTTGTTGCCATTTCTTTATGGTACCAAGCTGTGGCAGCTACATCTCACTGATGTTCTTAATCTAGGTTACAAAGCCCTTGCTGATTGACTGGAAATACCAATCAATGTGCTAAGCTACTAATCTATTCTCCAACCACTTGAAGGAGACATAAGGGTAGTAAATCAGGGGATGATTCACATCAAGTTTGCAAAGGAGGTCAGTACTTATCAGTGTTTCCCAGTACATCAATACATGCTGTTAAGATTCACAGGGCTGGATTCCAAAGCCACAAATTTACCAGACAGTAACTGATCACGAGCTGAAATCAAGCTGATATGCTTATTTTGATCATGCTCGCTTTCAGAGGAAGAACTACAATTTATACAGAATTTATTACATGCTATAAAAACTAACATTATATGCATTTTCTTGGAAAGGCTAATAAATGTAAAACCAAATGCCACAAATTCACACTTGAATGTATGGTTATTTTTAAAATTTTAACAGACTGAGGAAACACTGCTCTATGCGCTATGGACCAAAGTATTGGGCCATCTACAAATTACCACTACAGGAACTTTGCTAACATCCCATTCTAAATCTATTGGCATTAATGTGGAGTGGATTCCCCGTTGCAGCTTTAACAGCTTCCACTCTTCTGGGAAGGCTTTCTACATGATTTGGATCTTGGAAAGTTGACGCATTAAAATTTCCCTACAGTGAAAGTAAGGAGCCCAGGCCAGCCAGAAAAACAACTCCACTACATTATCCCTCCTCCACCAAACTTTACAGTTGGTACAATACAGCAGGTAATCTTTATCTGGCACTTGCCAAAACCAGAATCATCCATCAGACTGCCAGATAGAGAAGCTTGATGGACGAACACATTTCTTCTGCTCCAGAATCCAGCAGTAGCGTGTGTTACACCACTCCATTGGACACTTGGTATTGTGCTTGGTAATCTAAAGCTTTCATGCAGCTGCTTGGCCATTGAAACCCATGCCATGAAGCTTCCAGTACACCATTTTTTTTTACCAATTTGAATGCCAGAGGAGGTTTGGAGCCTTTCAGAGCTATGGCGACTTTTATGCGCTATGCGCCTCAGTACTCAGCGATCCCACTCTATAACTTTTCATGGTTTGTCACTTTGTGGCTGAGTTGCTGTGGTTCCTAAATGCTTCTACTTTGCAATAATACCTTGGAGAAGTTTAATGCACTGGCTTGTTATAAAGGTGGCATTGTATTACATTACCATGGTCAAATTCAGTGAGGTCTTTAGAATGATCACATCTTTCACAAATGTTTGTAAAAGCAGACTGCATGGCTAGGTGCTTGACTTTATACACCTGTGGCAATGGGACTGAATGAAAGTCTTATGACCCAATACTTACAGAGTTATTTTTCATTATACTACATCCCTATTAATTAACTGAACACTGTCACAAAATCTCTCTGAGATCATTATTCTAGAAAAAGCAAATACCATGCAGTGTTTATTCACTGTTACTTGGACTGTTGCCCATATTAGCTGACCCAGTTAGGTTTTCTATATTTGTAACAGTAAATCAGTGCACCTGACTGGATTTTTCATGGCAGCTGTTGTTCTCTGTAGTCAATGCTGTGGTGCTATATGCAACCCCAGTATCATGTCAGTGCACCACCATTGCACATGTGAACCATGAATGAGAGCAAGCTGAGGAGCAGACACTGACATTTGGTGTCTGATTCCATAGAAGACACGAGTAAACCCCACAAGCTGCTGCTCAGTGTTTGCCAGTGATACTGCATTGGCCACTGTTAAATTTTTAATAGTCTAACAGTAGTGTGCTGTCATTGCCTTGGTGCTCCAGTTTGCTTTTAGTGGAAGTCCCATTCCCCCATTTACATTTATAATGTAACAAACCAGTCATCAAAAAAGGGCATTTGAGCTGGTAAAGACAGTTGTAAAGGAGGCGTAATCATCACAGGCTGTGGCTGTGTCTGTGCCAGATCAGGGTTTATGCTCATGCACCCATTTACTACATTCTTCTCAGATAACTGTCATAGTGTGGAGGAGCAGCCATGCCTGAAGCTTTTTAAGGCGGTACAGCAGCCATAAAGGATTCCGCCTTTATTGAATGGTGAGTAATTCACTTGTTGAATCAGAGGAAAATGCTTCATCCAATCTAATAATGGGAAAATGGTGCTGGTTTCTCTGGTGGCAAAAGTTTAAATTTAGTGACGATAACTGAATGGGCTTGAGTGAAATCTTACAGACAGATATATTCTTTAATACACTTTTGTTCACCTTACACTGAAGTGGAAAATAGGTTTTACTGTAGACTGATGCAGATGAAAGTGATTAAAGTTGATAAATGGACAGCTCTGGTAATGCTATCCAAACCTTTATGAGGATTGTTTTCTTGTTGCAACTTTTTCTTATTTTGCCCAGTGGCTCATTTACCCTTCACAGATTAATTAAGGCAATTGATTGGTTGGAATAATCGCCTTGCTTCCTCCTAATTAGGAGGTAATTGAAAAGTATCACTAACTAAAATAGCATCTGTTTAGATGTAGATGGGAAATTCTTGCTTGATTTTCATAATGTTCCAAGCTGTTTTTCTTTTGATTCTTTTTTCACTCTTCTTTATTACAGCTTGTGCAGGAAGGTAAAAGTACGGATGAATTATGACCCCCAGAGGCTCAGAAACTACCAATCCAAGCCAAATGGGAAAGAAAATTAGGGCCTCTTGATTTCCCTCAGCTGACCTTGTCCACGTGCCATTTGTTGGATTTGCCTCACTGTGGTGTGGCCCATGCTGTGAATTCACCTCATAACTATGGATGTCATGGCAAAATTTATTCTGCAAATATAAAGGTGTTAACTGAGCACAGGTGGGTTATCCCCATCGAAATCACTGAACCTTCATCACTCCTACCCTGCTCACTCATTATAAAAACAATCCATTTGAAAATCCTATTAGACTTAACTCCATACCACAGTATTATGCACCGTGCTTTACTAATTATTACATTGCAAGGCCATTTAGTATTTCAATTAGAAATTACACTACATGGATCTGGTAATGTACTTGCTTCTGCAGGAGTTTTAAATCTCTTGTTGCCCTCCTCTTTTCTCTCATTTTTACCCTCAGGACAAAACAAAAACAAGTGCATCTGCACACACTCATTTCCATAAAAGTCCTGCACACCCGCGGCCCTAAAATATGTCTTCCCACAAGCACATTATTCAGTTTGAAAAAAGATTCAGATTCTTTATGATACAGATGCACCACAACCTGCCATAAAATATTATTCATGTTGGTCCACATGGAACAAAATGAGAAATATTTTAAGCTGAAATATAGAGAAAGCATTTCACCAGGATATCACTACAAAGAGGAGAAAGATCTATTAGATGGTATATATAATGAGAATCCAGCCCAGACTTCAGACCAGGTTGGACGCTGCTAAATCTGGTCACCAGAGGGACTCCCTGTGGTGACAACAAAGAATTCAATATAAATGGATCTCTGTTGGTACAACATTAAGACAGCCCCCGTAACCCATATATAGTGAAATGATCCCATACAGTGAGCAGTGGAGACAGAAAACCTCAGATGACAAAAATGTGTCACACAGTTGACTGTTTAGGGGTCAAATGTTATTAACTCAGGGTTCGTGAATATCTTTAAAAAATGAATGCCATACATTTTCCTCCGTAATGACCATCTGTTATCAGGAGAATGTGACATATAGCCAGAATCAGGAGCTGTTTGGCTTAACTTGTTACACCACCACCATCAGAGAAGGTTAAAATAAAATAACAGAACTTGTTAATATCTGACCTTACTTTATCCTAGCAGGGGTTGCTGTTGCTTCTAAATAGCACCCAGTGGCTGTTCCAGATCCTAGGCACTGCAACGCTTCAATTTCTACTGCACAAAGATATCTGAGTAGCTTATGCTCATGTCTACAAAACTCAAGGAACACACCTGCATAGTGATCAGATGGACAAGCTACAAAATCTGGCTTGCTGCCAGGACAACACCTCCAGACTTCTGAGTGGCCTAATGCCGATGGTAGAGGTGTGGGTGGGGTAACAGATGTAAGCAAATTGCGAGAAAGCATACTTGCAACAAACATTGCTAGGCTAAAAATCTTTCTGTCCAGTTGTCCTTGACCAAGAGATTCAGGCATTGTTGCCACTTGTCCATCAACATGATTAAAAGTTAGTCAGAATTGTGGACACTACAAAGGAAAAACATGAACTGAACGGCGCTATTTCTTCCTCTCATGTTTTACAGGAGGCAGACTTTAAGTTACACTGACTCACTATCCTATCTTGAGGTTCAAAGTGGCATTACACAAGGGTACGGGCCGGCACTAGCCATAGACAGTTGGATAAACCTACCCACTGGTTTTTGAAGTCCTGTTTTGAAGAATGAGTCAAGCATTTTCACTTTCGCCATCTTAAAATTTTGACAAGAGAGGGATGTTTACAAAGCGAGCTTAATGTTTAATTCAGTGTAATTCAAATTGAGTGACTAAGCCCATAAACTTGGTTGAGTCTGAGGACTGTTTTGTCATAGACTTTAATCATTAATTAAAAGAATGCAGGTTTATGCAAAGAAAGCAGGTTAAGTGAAGCCAGCATGGAAGTGCTTCACTTTTCAGCTCTGGAAGCTACTCTATCTTTAATAACGTCTATGGAACTAGCAAGTTAGCATGCTATCATCAGTAGATGGTATCTGCAATGCAACCCATAGATGTGACATCATCATAGCTGTTAATTCTTTACATTTGGTTGATAATTCAGGTTACTTTTTAATGTTTTAAGGACCAGTGTGTGAGGTTTAGTGGCATCTACTGGTGAGAATGCAGATTCTAACAATACCTGTTCTCGCCCACCTCCCTTTCGAAATGTGTCAGAGAACCAGGGCCATTAGGAAACGAAATGGAGTCTTCCACGACCGCATCTACGAGTATTTCCAGTGCAGAGGTTCATATATGTAGATATAATCAGGAATTAGAAATGCAATTGAAATGAATAAGATTTGGAATTAGATGTTCAGTTTTTATAATGCAAAAGTAATAGCTTATAGCTGAGGAGTAATGACAGCTGTTCTGCATTGTGACAGCATATTATACATGAGTAGAAATATGAAACATGAAGGGTAATATTCTACTCTGTTTGTCCATTTTGAGCTACTGTAGAAACATGGTAATGCAACATGGCAACTCCAGTGGAATGGGACCCACTAACATTGTACACATTTTGATAAGTGAAAAAAACATTATTATCCTAGAGAGATTTTACACTATAACAAGCATAAATAGGTATGTTAGACTCAATTTATGACAACAGATCACCTTAAATCGTACACACTGGTCCTTTGAATCTAATAATTTTACATATTTTATCTTTGGGCAGGGCAAGCCTGACAGAGTCCCCTCCACCCCCGTCCATTTTACTGGATTTAGTAACATACTAGCAAACTACTGATCCTCTCATCTAACTAAGCAACTTTAGCTTTGAGATTTTGTTTCTTTTTTGTCAAAAATGTCTAAATTTTGACAGTTTTTCTTTCAGTCACTCCCACATGTAAAACGGGCTACGAGTAATTTCAGCATTCTCAAGTTTCATTCAGGTCGTTTTTCTTTTCGTGGGTGCAAATGTGATCGGACCTGACAAGATTATTTCATATTAGCAGGTCAGTGTCTTACTTGAAGAGACTAAGCATCTCATTTTTGATGTATTTTTAGATTGTGACCGGTATACCTCAGAGTTTGAGTGCACATTTACGAGTGCAAGAAAAGTGCTCTCCCTCCTGTTTTTGACCAAGAAAAACACAGCACTGCCAGCACATCTGCCAAGCTGGCAGCATGACACCTGTGGAGATTGGCAGGCTCAGCCAAAGTTGCCAGGACAAACTGGAGGACCGCGGCATTCACTGTGTGTAAGACTTCATGACGTAACCAAGTGTAAACACCAGAGGCCGTTTGGGAAAGCTTCTGGTGAGAGAAGAGGGGGCCGATCTGAACTGGAAGAAAGGTTGTTCAGCAAAGATTTTACTGAGATATGACAGGAGAATATTAACATCCATCTGTCAGCTGGCATCACCTTTGCTCCGGCTGGATGAATCACCCACTGATCAGGAGACAGGGAGGATGAGTAGAACTGGTGAGAAGCTGCAGCTCTTAAGAGAAAAAAATCCTGCCAGTCATGAACACTGGCTCGCTCACCATGCATCACAAAAACACAACTCATTAAAAATGGTGATCATGTGAATCAGATTTCGAATGGTTTAAATTTAAATGACAAATCTTGTTGTTTGACTGGCTGATGAAGTCTATTGTTTTTTTTACAGGATGGCAGCAAACAGCAGAAGCACTTTGAGTAACCAAAACACACACACACACACAAAACCACACGTTTGCATTAGTTGGCAAATCATCAGCACCAGCCTCAAGCCTGTGTGCTGCTCTTTGTTTAATTCCTCCTCTGCATGTGAGCAGATGGCATCACCTATGCCATCCTCTCCTCAGCCCATTTTGGATGCCCTCTCCTAAAAGAAAAGGAGTGTGAAACGAAGCTCACACCTACCGTTCCCAGAGATGTGGTTCTCTATCTCGCCGTGTCCAGCTTGCCTCGTGGAGACACTAAGTTGCATGTAGAGTCCCATGTAATGTAAACTCCCCAACAGCACCCTGAACGCTCCCATGTCGCTTGTTTTATCTTGCGCTCTTCCCCCTCTTTCTTTTCTCACATCGAGTGGAGTGCACGTCGAAAAAGATTTCTTTCTTTCTTTCTTTTGTTTTTGTTTAATCCAGGAGGACTGTTCTGGCGATGGAGGGAGCGAGAAATAACGAAGAAGTCGCCGCAGCCTCCTTCTAAGCCAGCTGACTGACCGACTGACTGAAGCTCCGCTTCCGCTCTCTCGGCTCTACATGCGGCGGAGGGAGACTTTTCCCATCTAGTGGGTGCCGCGGCTTGCAGTGGGGAATATCAATTATGAGGGGAGTGATATTAAAACCCTCCAGTAACCTTAAACTTAATGACGGTGAATTTCTTTACGAACGTCTTTTGTGAAGCGACAGGAGATCTCAAAAACGCACAGTATGTTAGTATTTACAGCATTTAGTATGTTTCTATTATTCTGTGGTAATAATGTGACTTAAAATAGGCATACAGGCATTTTTTTCTCCAACATTAGAAAGAAAGAAGAAAGGAGTAATAGGGTCAATAAAAGGGAATAAAGCAGATGGGTTAAATTCTAGGATAAAACCTCATTAAATTGCCACTTTTTTGTAAAATTGCCACTTTGTGTCATTAATATATGTCTTAAATTTGCCCTTTTATCTCGTAAATATGCCTTTTTTCTAGTATATTTGACAATTTATTCTCATAAATTTGCCTCTGTATTCTAGTAAATTTAACACTTTGTTCTCATTAATTTGCCACTTTGTTTTGGTAATTTTGCCACTTTGTTCTCATAAATTTGCCATTTTTTGTCTCTTTATAGTAAATTTGCCATTTTTTTCTTGTAAATATGTGAGATTTTTTCTCATAAATTTACTACTTTGTTCTCAAGAATTTGCCATTTTTCTTTTCACTTTTTATAGTAAATTTGCCACTTTTTTCTTGTAAATTTGTCAGTTTTTTCTCATAAACTTGCCATTTATGTCTCACGAATTTGACATTTTGTTCTCATAAATTTGTTGGGTTTTCCAAATAAATTTCCCATTTTTCCTGTAATTTTACCAATTTGTTGTCGTAATTGTGCCTATTTTTACCCACATTCTTTTCTAAGGGCCTGGCCTCTTAGCATTTTTCCTTAAAATATTTACAAAATTTGTAAAAGTAAGAAAAAAAAGAGGTGTGTCCAAGAACAAGGCCGGGGTGGGGGTTGGAGGGACAGAGGAAATCACAATATTTAATCAGAAATAAAATCAATGTTGAAAGCTGACATAGAAAACATAGGCAACATTGGGTGACTTGTTATAGATTCACTATTTGAAAGTGGTGCTACATAGATTTTTAATAAATGCTCAATGTTGTGCAATGGGGGAAACGTATTTAGGCTTTTTAATTAACCCCACAGTGGCCACACGCAAGTGTAATCCTCGTGCCGGTCCCAAGCCCGGGATAATGGGGAGGGCTGAGTTAGGAAGGGCATCCGGTATAAAATCTTTGCCAAATCCAAATGCGGATTCATAATGCATGATCCACTGTGGCGACCCCTAACGAGAGCAGCCGGAAGAAGGAGAAGACATAAACGTTATAATCCTACTGAAGAAGCTTAAATAATGCACGAGGTAAATAGGACCAATGCTGTGGCTCAGGAAGCAGAACAGGTTACCTTCTAACCAGAAGGTTGGTGATTCTGTCCTTTTCTGCTCCAGTCTAGATGTTGGCAACTTACAGATCACCTTTTTGTATCCAGTCTACAGCCCTCAATTTAAATGAGGCAAACAAATGGTTCCTATGATGTAACTTACAATCAGCTCACTCATTCATTTCACTGTTTAGACTAGAGAGCCACGCACTTTGTTTGCCTGAAAGGTTGATACCACACTGCCTGTGTGCTGTGTAGCTGTCCATGGTGCTGAAATTTTAGCTTTAGTGCTGGTCACATATTGAACACTATAGAGATAGCATTTCTAGTGATAAGCCACACTATGATATATGGCTAGTGGATATTATGGGATGTATGTAAGTGCTTGCATAATCTTTATTGAGCCAAAGGGCCTTTATCACTATAGGATAGCATAGTCATGGGGGTCGTTTTTGCCCAACTTGTTAGCCAAAACAATATGATGCAAAATCCCTTATAAAGTATATATTTAATTAGACTTGCACACTGGACTTTTGCCTTGCTTGGCATTAACTACACTCACTGGCCACTTTATTGCATGCATCTTGTTAGTAACCTTTTGCCTTCAGAGTTGCCTTAATTCACAGCGTTGCTGCAGATTTGTCAGCTGCACATTCATGATGCAAATCACCTGTTCCACCACATCCCAAAGGTGCTTTATTAAACTGAGATCTGGAAACTGGAAGCCATTTGAGTAGTGAACTTATTTTCATGTTCAAGTTTGTAATTATTTGAGCTATGCAGCATAATGCTTTATCCTGCTGGAAACAGCCATCAGAAGATGGGTACACTTTGGT
The DNA here is from genome assembly GCA_015106775.1 of Etroplus canarensis. Lineage (NCBI taxonomy): Eukaryota > Metazoa > Chordata > Actinopteri > Cichliformes > Cichlidae > Etroplus > Etroplus canarensis. The sequence continues at coordinate 3,946 of VUQH01088512.1, read as the reverse complement.
AAAAAGGGGATGAACATGGTCAGCAGCATTACTCAGGTAAGCTGTGGCTTTTAAACAAAATCCGGGGTACAAAGTGTTCCAAGAAAATATCCCTCACCACCAGCAGCCTCAACTACCTGAACTGCCTGAACAAGGTAGGATGTATCCATGCTTTCGTGTTTAGGTCAAGTTCTGACCCTACAGTCCAAATGTCACAGCAAAAATTCAGACTCCTCAGACCAGGCAACGTATTTCCAGTGTTCTGTTATCCAATTTTGGTAAGCCAATGTGACCTGCAGACTCAGTTTCCTGTTCTTAGCTGACAGGAGTGATACCCCATGGGGTCTTTTGCCACTCCAGGTCATCTGCTTCAGTGTTCAATATACTGTGTGTTCAGAGATGCTCTTCAGCACATCTTGGTTGTAAATAGTGGTTATTTAAGTTACTGGTGCCTTTCTATCAGCTTGAAGCAGTCTGGCAATTTTCCTCTTCTTGCATCCATGAGGCATCTTCACCTGGTGATCCCAGGAGGTCAGTAGTTTCTGAAATACTCACCAGTCTGTCTGCCACCAACAATTATGCCATGTTCAGAGTCACTTAAATCACCTTTCTTCCCTATTCTGATGCTGATTAGATATTTGATTTAGCAAGCAGTTAAACAGGTATACTTTATAAAGTGCCCAGTGCGTGCATAATTATATATTAAAAACTGAAGAGAAATTAAAGAATGAATGAAGTATGACCAACACATATGTAAAAGGTTAATTTACAGCAATTAGGCACATAATTATGACCACATGCCTAATTTCATGTTGATCCCCCTTTTGCTGACCCACATACATCAATGACCCTGCTGTCGGTTCACCACTGTTCCTTCCTTGGACCACTTTTGATAGATACTGACCACTGCAGACCAAAACACCCCACAAGAGCTGCAGTTTATGACACACTCTGACCCTGTGGTCCAGCTGTCACAATTTCTCCCTTGTGAAACTCATTCAAATCTCTACACTTGCCCATTTTTCCTGCTTCTAATGCATCAACTTTGAGGACAAACTGTTTACTTGTTGCCTAATATATCCTACCCACTAACAAGTGCCATGATGAAGAGATATTCAGAGTTATTCACTTTATCTGTCAGTGGTCACGTTATGCCTGATTGGTGTATATTATGTGTATAACATTTTGTTAAACATTTCTGTCAAGTTTTTAAATTTAAACGTTATTTAACTCAAGCTATATAGATGTTTTATTATCAAATGGTGGGCACACCTTTGTTTCACTCATTGTGTTTTTAACTGCAAGCTATTTAGATTCCAAGACAGTAAAGCATGCAGCCCTTCAGCCTGAAGTCACCTTGCAGTAATACTGAACTCTCTATTAAATATTGCAAATACTTAGTTTGTCTGGCGTTTTGTTCCAGTAGCCTTGTGAAAACCATGCATTCTGTGTTTTGGGGCTGAAAACATATTTCAATAGTATTTTTTCTAAAGGGTGTATTTTTCTCAAGTGCTTCCTGTCCATTACCACCATTCTGTTTTTCTTCTCCTCCTCCCCCGTCATAGATGCTTGTAGACCATTAAACAGAGGCAAGTGCATAACTCACAAATAAATTTGTAGTCATTCATCTAGAGTTCTTTGTGCCCTTCTGCTGCAGTTTGCGCAGACTGACATTTTTTGATGGAGCTTTTTCACCTCATTCATAGCTATTTTTAAACTGAGCCAGGGACCTAGCTGTAACCCAAATCCTACTGTCAAAACACTAAAAAAACAGACTAATTGCCTTCTTTGAAAAAAAAAAGCCATTATCCCAGAAGTTCATTCACAGGCTCAGTCTAAGACACTGCTTCCCATAAAAACAGGAAAAGCAACTGCTTTGACAACTTTGCTTTAGGGAAACAATGCAAAGTGTGCAGAATGGAAACGAGGACACCATGCTGCCTGTACTGCCTGGTGGTCACTTTTCAGGGCACACTAACAGGGGCATGTGTGTTAGTAGTATTTTGCAAGGCCTCAGTAAAACACTGTTTTCACAGTAGGGAGTGAGAATGGATTCTTGTGAAAACAACTTATACAGCAGCTGAGCTCAGCCCCTGTGCTGAGTGCTGGTGCAGTGGGGCAGTTGGACTAGAGAAGCAATTAACTTTTTCAAGCCTGTGTGCTTGAGTGATGGCAGCTTTATGTATGGAAACAACACTACTAATGAGGATGCAAGGCAACGTTTATGATGCTGAGAACTTAGGGAAAAATCAGTTTAAGTTGTATATATATATATACGTACTGATTGACCAACTAGACAATTTAGTTTAATTGTGCTCATAGATCAAATTCAAAACTAGTAAGTGATGTTTGTCATTAGACCAACTCTTACCTGTCTACTTCAGGTTTCCTGCTGTCTCTTCTTTTACCATTGACAGCCATTAATATAGGTAGAGGGTGTTAAACAGCCAGCAGCCAGCCTGCCTCTTCCCCTGTCAGCACCATTATGCTTACTCAGTGTCTGCTGTCTATATGAGCGAGCTCATGACTGAATATATCAGCTCCCAATCTGCTAGATATGTTTAGCAGTCACCTGTCACATGCAGTGATTTCACCTGGCAGTGGACAAAGACAGTTGCCATCTTTTCCTCATATCATGCTGCTTTCAACTTGCTTTTTTCTTCTTGAGGGTCAAGTCACAACAGCTTTTATAACACCAAATTTTCTACCTAAGTTGTGTAATTGTGCTGGAATAGTCACAATTTTGCTGAATTTTTGCTGGAGAACTGGTGATTGTGAGGAAGGGCTCATCTGAGCTGTGGCACATCTTACCATTTTATATAGCGCCTCACATTTCTATACTTTGGTGCTCTTCAAATTGTTAGGCAATCACTTAAAAATTTGCTAATAAGCACTAAACAAACATTTGTTATCGCTTTTCAGGTATTGGACTTTGACTATATCTACGCAGCTAACAATACATGTCAGTTCTATAGCTCCTAATATTAATTATGAGCTTGTATTCCAGGATCTGTAGTATATATCATAGCATTAAGATGGCTGTTTTATAAACTTTACCAGTCCCTGTGTTCACTCTCAATAACAGAATACCTTCTTCTTTCATTCCCTACTAAAAAGAGAAGAGCCCAAAAGCACAGCGGTGCACAGTGTTTGCACTCAGTCATTTGGAAAATACAATTATTCTCCCTCCCTTCGGCTGTGAAATTGCTGTACAACCGCTGTTAAACACGCTGCAGTCATAATCACTGATAGGAGATGCATGGGGCTGGGCCTTCTCTGCCAATACAGTATGCAAACGACGCCCTGCCGCTCTACCCATCTTGTTACTGAGTGATATTAGACTTTGTAAAGGCACTTAGGAAATACAGCAGATGTGGTAGCTGTCAGTGAGTAACCCACCCGTTCCCTCCCACCACTGCTGCCTCCTGCCAGCAATCATGGTCAGGGATCAGAGAGAACATGGTGCACTAAAAAAGTAATTAATAACATGACCCTGAAGCTGGGACCCATACAGTACAAAAATTACTTATATATGTAATTTAATTTTTTTTTCTCTTTTTTTTAATAGACTTGTCCTGTCTGGCAGCATTAGCAAGCAGAATCATCGTCTGAATGCTTTATTGTGCCAAACACATTTGATTTGCCAAAAGGAGTTCTATAAACTTTATAGGCTCCTCTTGTTGATATATTTCTTTCTTTCTTTATTTTTTGCCAGAGCAGACAGGTAGGGAAGAGAAAAGAGAGAAAGAGAGAAGAAGATAAGAGAGAAAAAAAAGAGGAAGAGTGCACATTCGGAAGCCAAGCACTGCATCTATAAAGCGCATACTGCAACTGAAATAAGAAAAACAGACATATGATACGCAAACATACAATCATATAAACATACACATATGAATGTGTGAGTGTGTGTGTTTGTCACAGAATGTACTTAGCACTGAGGGTGGTACGCCGCTCCAGTACTACCCAG
>VUQH01088511.1:23921-50859 GCA_015106775.1 Etroplus canarensis | reverse complement strand
ATCCGAGTGCATGGGCAATTCGCCCTGCTGTACTGTATGTGTACACATGTTGTTGTGGAAAGAAAGAAAAATAAATAGGAACACACGAAATAAAACAAAAAGCTGCTAAAACGTGGAGAGTGCCACGCCACCATCTTGACTATTTACTTGCTGGATGTTCTCCCAGCTGAATCTTTTTGAACTTTCTTGCTTTTTCAGCCATTTGTTGCCCCCGTGCCAACTTTTTTGGGACCTGTAGCAGGCATCAAATTTGAAATGAGCTCATTTAGTGGATGAAGGTGTACAGTTTCCCAGTTTGAACATTTGTTATGTTATCTATGTTCTGCTGTGAATTAAATATTGGCTCATGTGATTTGAAAGACTTTTAGTTTTCATTTTGTTCAAATTTAAAGAGCGTCCCAACTTTTCTGGAATTCGGGTTGAAAAAATACATCAGGTAAAATACACGTTATAAATATTTACCCTCTTTAAAAGGGACTGACCTAATTCAACAGAGGTCCAGCTAGTTGATTCAAGCAGTGTCACAATTCAATTGGGAAAAGGTTATTTGGTCTGATGAGACCAAAATTGAGCTTTTTGACCATCAGACTAGACACTATGTTTGGTGAACACCAAACACTGTGCATCACCACAAACACACCATCTCCACCGTGAAGTATGGTGGTAGCAGCATCATTCTTTTTGGATGCAGAAGGCCCTGGAAGACTTGTAAAAGTAGAGGGGAACATGAATACAGAAAAATATTGCCAAATTATGTAGGACAATCTGACTCAGTCTACAAGAGAACTGCGGCTTAGGAGTGGATTTAATTTGCAGCAAGACAACGACCCCAGCATACAGCAAAAGCTACAAAGAAATGGTTCAAAGACAACAAGGTGAATGTTGAGGATTGGTCAAGTAAAACTCCAGATTTCAACCTAATCAAGAATTTGTGGATGGACTTGAAAAGAACTGTTCACACCAGGTCCCTGAGCAGCCTGACAGACCTTGAGCTGTTTTGCAAGGACGAATTAAGAAAAGTTGCTGTGTCCAGATGTGCCAGCCTGATATCCACACATATCCGCACAAACTCAATGTTGTGATTACAACCACAGGTGCATATACTAAATATTGATCTAAAGGGGGTGAATGTTTAATGCAAAAATGTATTTTAGCTTAAATATTTTTTTAATTAATTGGCATTAGCTTGTAAAACTCTGTTTTTACTTTGACATGAAAGAAGCTTTTTTTTCAAACTTTTGTCAAAAATATCAAATTATGTTGACCATGATTTCATTTATTAAGGCATTAAAAGGGTGAAACATCCAAGGGGGGTGAATACCTTGTACAGGCATTGTATTTAGCTACATTTTGGCTTATGCATTTTAGCTGCTTTTTTTTAGCACATCACCATATCAAAGATTGGCTGTAGCCACGGTGACATTACTCTTTACCTTTGAAGCTTTATATCTGGTATTTTGACTTTATCCATATGGTGACCATATTTGGAAGACAGAGTAGAACTACAGTAGGGAGCTAACAGCAGCGCTAACTTGGTTAGCAAGATGCATCTGTAATTTGTTATGGTATTTTGCTAGCTTTGGCTAGCAAAAAACAGGCTGAAAACAAAACACACTTCTCAGATAAACAGAGTGTAAGACAGGTTATTTCTCTCCTTTGCTGTTTTTCTCTTTGGTCTTATCATACTTTACATTTTCCTTCCTTTTGTACGTCCACCAGTCACTCATTTTATTTTCAGTACTTTGTTGGCTCGTACAGTGTCAACTCACACACCACACATACAGCACACAGAACACACACCATACAAGCACACAGTATACCCTTGCTCTGTCTCATCTCTCTCGTTCTCTCCTTCTCTCTCTTTTACTCAATCACACACACACTCACCCACATAAACAGACATCTTTGGCCTCCATCCTAAATTTAACTAACTAGTTTAGCTGACTAAACTAAAGTTTGCCACTTGGCCAGAGGGAAAAGACATTCAAAGTTCTAAATTACTTGAATGATCTGCATACAGACATCGTCTTACTACAGGAGACTCATATACCCAGGGCCATGGTTTCCTCACGTGTACTTAGCCCACTACAGCTGCAAACGAAGAAGTGTTCCTATTCTAATAAATAGAAAATTAAATTTCACTCATTGCATTGCCATTACATACAGCCCAAATGTTAACGATCCCTCCTTTTTTCAGACTTCCTTCAAGGTACTTTCTACTCACTTGGACACGACCTTTATATTAGGTGAGGACTTCAACTTGATGTTTAATCCAGAGGTTAACAATCTCAGTACGACAAGAAACCATCATAACTGGTAATCTACAAACATTGAAAAACAATACGAATGATTTTGGTCTTTCCGATGCTTGGCGGCCTGATCACCTTAGGTATTACGCCTTCCTCTCAGCACTTGTACTCCCGACTAGACAACTTTTTAGTTAGTGGCTTGATTATGGCGGGTATCTCAGACACCCACATTCACCAATCGCTATCAGTTTTCACACACCAGTCTCTAGCTCTCTTACTAAACATACCTCACCACCAACTAGAAATTGGAGAATAATACATTATTACCTCGGGGCCAATATCTTATTAATTATATTTCTGGAAACTAATGACCTGCCAGGAATCTCACCATGTGTTCTTTAGGAAACAGCAAAAGCAGTTCTGCAAGGTAAAATAATTTCATACTCATCAAATAAGAAAAATAAAGACAAAAGTCCTTGGAATTAAAACAGAAAATTGCATCATTAGATGCTGCTTATGAAGCTTCCCCACAAGAACACATATTGAACAATTTGAGAAAATTAACGCTTGAATTAAATGAAATTATCGATAAAAAGGTACAGTTCCAGGTGCAAAGACTTAGAGAACTTACATTTAGAGAACTTTGAGCATGGCAATTAATCTGGCAGATTCCTGGCTTGCCAATTAAAATTAAATAAAGAAAAAAGCGCTATTTTGCCCATCAAAAATTCATTTAGTAATATTAACTTATAACCCCAAAGAAATAAATAATACTTTTAGAGATTTTTACAAAAATCTACATTCATCACAGATTGAAGCATTTGATACTAATATTGACATATTTCTAAACAATACAGACTTGCTATGATTAAATGAAGAACACATCATGGCTTTGGATTTAACTGTGTCATTAGCTGAACTCCAGGAAGCCCTACAACACATGCCAAATAAAAAAACACCAGGGCCAGATGGCTTCCCAGTGGAGTTCAATTAAGAATTTTGGACATGTCATCCATATTTCACAGAACGGTAACTCAGATTAAGGAAAGTCATATTCTACCTCAAAAAATGAATACTGTAACATTTGCGTGCTGTTTAAATCAGACAACGACCCAACACTTCCATCTAGTCATTGTCCAATATCCCTCATAAATGTACATCGCAAAATTATCTGCAAAGCTCTTTCTAGGAGATTAGAAAAGATCTCTCCCTACAGAATACACCCTGACCAAACAGGTTTTATTAAGGGTAGACTCCCAGCGAATAATACTGGCAGTCTACTTGCTTTAATAATTTTTTCTACCTTTAATAACTTGAAAACTATATTGTCTCTTTAGTCGCAGAAAAAGCTTTTGATTGTGTAAATCGGAAAATTCTTGAATGGAGTGGGGCTAATAGGCCTCACATGTAGGCCAAACTATCTTTTGAGCCGGTCTTGCTTGGGGATTTGGGGTCCCAGGTCTTGGGCCCTGCCTGTGGTCTTGGGGGGTAGGCGATTGCTGATCTTGGAATGGAGGAGGTGCTCCGGGGCGTGGTGTGGACCCTGGGCTGGGTAGTGTTAGTACAATCCCACCCACAGGTGAGGATGGGAGAGTGCTAGAGACAGGAAGTTAGTTCTAGCTCTCTACACAATCACAAGGGCATTAGGGGACATGCATACCTTGCAATGTTTGGTGGGTGAGGCTGCATACATGGCTTTGCTCACCATCCCTCTTGCTTGGTCTTCTGCCCTTCAATCTTAATTACACCATAGCCATTGAGGGCATGAAGAGGCAGCTGGAGGAGCTCCACTGTCAGCCAGCAGTGGTATTCGTGCCACACCCACCCCCAATTTGAACTGCAGCTTAGTATATCATATATTATATCCACTTCATTATACCTCACACACCGTTACATGCATCCAATGTAACACAGCTCCATTTGACCCCCGTCTCCTGCTCCTGCCCAGGAGACGGGCAGCTGCTGAACTGGAATCAGGAGTACCCCAGCTGACGCTTTGCATTGTGATTGGTGATGTAAAGTTTGCATGCAGCTACTCGGCCCACAGTTTTTGTGCTGATGTTAATCTTGGAGGAGCTTTGAAACTCTGCAGTTAATGAGTCAGCAGAGTGTCGGTGACTTTTAAACACTATGCACCTCAGCACTCGACAACCCTGCCCTGTAACTTTACATGGTCTGTCACTTGGTGGCTGAGTTACTGTGGTTCCTAAAGGCTTCCACTTTTGCAATAATACCACTTACAGTTGATCTAGGAGGGAAGAAATTTCATAAACTGACTTACTGCATTTGTGGCATTCTATTAGAGTACCAGGCTTGAATCCAGTGAGCCCTTTAGAACAACCCATTCTTTCACAAATGCATCTAAAGGCAGGCATGACTAGGTGCTTGAGTGTCTACACCTGTGGCAATGGGACTGAATGAAACACCCAAATTTAGAGGTCAAGAAGTATGGACTATATGGACTGCACTATTTGGAGCCAGCCTTTAGTGGCCATTTTAGGAACTGAATTGGCAACTGCTGCAGCTTTTCAACATTATTGCCTTGATGTCATTTTTCAACCCCTTTATTTGAAAATGCTCTATTTGACTATATTGTTCTTTTCTAAATGAGTTCAGCTAACACACAGTCTTTTCACGTTCCTCCTCACTAGCACAGTCCCCTAGTTAGGAATTCTTGAGCTACACTGACCCAACTTGACTTCCAAAACAGAGATACAGAGGTCAGAGTAGATACAAGAGCTCACACACATTTAAAAAATAAAAAACACAGTCAAGCCGAGGTGTTTAAAGTGAAACAGAATTTTTACTCCACAAATGGTTTGTGATCACATGCAGCGGGGGCATGCTGACATCAGTCACAGCTCCTCAGGAGAATGGAGACCAACAGTTTAACTATGCTCTTTATACTTCTTTAAGAAGCAGGAAAAAATGTCCACATGGCTTTCTTCCTGGTGCTTGTGAGAGTAAGCTGTTATTGCATCAGCTCCTGTAGAGAGGCTGATATGTTGAAGTAGTTGGGCAGTGGTGGCCTATGTACTTTCTTTCCATGGTTGTAGTTATCAGATTTTTTTATTCCAGCATGATAAAAAAGAGACTAGTATGACTTATATGAGACTAGTAAATGATGATGGAAATGTAAAAATTGACAGCAGTTTCACATGAACCAGTTTTGTGTACTATTAAAATCAAGACAGACAAAGCTTTGTTCCTCAGGTCACAACCCAGAAGGTGCACAGACACGCAGTGAACCACTTTCAAACATAGTTTTGATAAGCACCTTCTTGACCTTCCAGCTCGTCTATTGCGTTATTGTCAGTCGAATCAGCTCTATCACATAAATCTCAGCTCTTCTCTGTTCCAGTGCCTGTTTGTAATCACCAGCCTTAACCATTCACTGGTCATAATGACACGTAGGAGCAGAGGAGGCTGTGAGACGTCCTTGGAGTTGCTCCTCCAGCTGCAGGTGTGTCAAATGGGTTCATTATCGCATGGTTGATCCTTTATGGTCCTTATCTGGGCTAGCAGCCAGCAAGTCTGCATAATATGTGCTTTCTTGCTGTCACGCTGACATACAACGGCATGCTTTGATCAAAATCTATACCATTATGTGTCCATGTGCATACATAAACATAAATGTACCTACGTGTTTAGAGCCTAATATGGATATGAGTGTTAGAGGCTTGACAAAGGTAAGACTGAGCAGTGAGGCTGAGAATGATTTCTCCTGTTCTGTTAGCTCCATAAATTGCTCTCTGATAGGGAAGCATTGATTCACGAAAGGTCAGAGGCTGGCGAGAGCTGAACACACAACATATTGACAATCCTGTTAAAATGACACCTGAAAAGTGCTGCTGATGACCAGAAAACATCAGGAAATGGGTATTCTGGTGTTGTATCAGCCTGACTGTACAACAGTACTCAATATAGCTTTTCACAGCAGACACTATTTAATTTCTCTCAGCCTCTTAAGTGCTGGGGGCTAGTGTAGGTTGTAATTTCCACATACTAAGTATAATGCTGTCTATCATTTCTGAATATTTTATATAAAAACCATATGATTGCAAATTGAATGCTTTTTCTATTTAAGCTCAGAATCTTTTTCTCTTGATTTGACCATAAACTCCCAGTAGTACTGGCATGAACAGTTTGCATTTTTCACACTCCTTACTGGGAGCCAAAGATGTCATTTATGGAGAGATTAAGGATCATTTAGGACAGAATGAAGCCACTTTGAGTCCCAGTGTCTTTATTACTGGAGCCACACAGGCCCTGAGCAAACATCAACCTCTGTCACACCCATCATTCAAACGCTGTTATTTCCCCCATGCGCACAGTACAGTTACACACAAACACACGCAAGTCCAATGCACCCCTGCTCCTCTTCGGTCATCTTTACCTCTCAGTGTTTTCTGTTTAACTCTATCTTTCCACTGCATCTGTTTTCGAAGAAGGTTTCTTCAAGCCAGACTGTAATATCTTTTGTAATGAAACTTGCATCCTTATGACATCTCTCCCATGCATTTGTTTCAAGCATGAGTTCACTCACAGATTATTTATTGTGTTTTCTACTGATCCTAATAAGGGGCTTTCATAGAAAACATCAAACGACCAGCTGGCAGAGCTGCGTCTTGGGTAGAGCTCCTCAAGGTAAATGCAAGCAAGCCCTCATCAAACTTAGCATCGTCAGCAGTATCAAACACACACACACGCATACACTGCAGTTTAAAAAGGCACCAGTGAATCACAACAAACAGAATTTCATATATCAGTGAATAAGCTTTCATTAAAGGCAATTGGTGCATGTATTAATAACTGTCAGCAGGACATAAATCATAAATTTACATCTTTAAAATAATTAAACGCCCAATTGATCTCGTCCTTTTTTGCTCTACTGGTTAGAAAACACATTCCACATAAGGACATATGGTGATTTCAGAAGTGCTGCCATACTTCAAAAGGGAATTAGGTATATTACAATTGGAGGTAACAGGCATTAGAAATGTTTAATTTTAAGAAGTGTCTATGCTTATGAAATGCTGTGGCTATTTTGAGCCCTTTTTTATGATGCACAATGAAGCAGCGGCAGGAGTTCTGGCAAGACAGAGAGAGCTCATCTAGAGAGAGAAAATGAGAAATAACACAGCATCAAGCATGAGGCAAGTAACAGCAGGCTTCTTCTGAGTGGGTAAATAACTGAATTTTCACAGTTGGCCTGTTTGTAATGCTGTCTGTCTTTGCTTGATATTAATGAAAGTAGAAGATGTATCTTTTATTATAAGAAACACAGCAATAACACTGTCTTGAAATTCAAAGTCTTGCAGTCAAAATCCTACCAATAAAAGTAATGCATTCAAATTCATTTAGAAAGAGCCAAAAATAAAAGCACGCCTACAGAAAAATGTCCCCAGTCAGTGTCATGTGAAGGTACAAAACTCTATATAACTCTACCTCTATAAAATAATAAACCAGCAAGCAGCATTTTAAAAATGCTTTAAAACTGTATACAAAGTGTTTGTGTGGTTCAAAATGTGATTGATAGCCAGTAAACATTCTGATGTTATTTGATAGTTATTTGAACATCCATTTGAAATGTTGGTTCATTGTTAAAAATGGATTTCAAAGGAAAGTTGTGCTAACATTCGGGATTTTACTTCGTCATCTGCTGGATGTCTGCAACTTTTCTGTGATCTATCAAAGGCAAGTCAAATAGCCAACATACAATGAAGAAATTAATTAGATTTAAGTCTAAGTAAATGTAATTCGCGTTCGTGTTTTTATATCTGAAAAAAGGGTGTTTGGTTACACTGGTTGCTGACAGAGCACAAGAGAGGTGAAGAAGAAAGTGCAGGCAAAGTGGAGCGGGTGGAGAGGAGTCGTAGGGGTGCTTTGTGACAGAAGCATAGCAGCAAGAGGTAAAGGGAAGGTTTACAAGATGGTAGTGAGACTTGCTCTGATGCATGGTTTGGAGATGGTGGCACTGACAAAAAGACAGGAGGCAGAGCTGCAGGTGGCAGAGCTGAAGATTCTGAGATTTTCGCTGGGAGTGACCAGGATGGACAGAATTAGAAATGAGTACATCAGAGGGACAGCTCAGGTTAAGCAGTTTGGAGACAAGGTCAGAGAGGCGTGGAGAGTGTATGTACAGAGGAGGGATAGTGAGTATAATGGACAAATTATGTTGAAGACAGACCTACCAGGCAGGAGATAAAAAGGAAGACCACATAGAAGGCTCATGGATGTAGTGAAGAAGGACATGGAGAGGGTATGTGTGACACGGTGAGATGGATGCAGATGATCTCCTATGGCGACCCCTAACATAGCCGAAAGAAGAAGAATACAGAAGAATATTATTATTATTATATCATTATTATTATTATTTCTTTTTTATTTCTTTGTCTTTTCTGGTTCAATACCTTGACCATGGACACTTCCACATGTGGGCTGGAGAGGAGAAGAAGCACCTATTTTCTGATTAGTGGAAAAACCACCCTATCTCCTCAACAACAGAATGTTTTGAATGTTCTTCTAGCTTTCACTATTCATTGTTTATGATTTTGTTCCGCAGACCCGTCCGAGTGGCTTTCGATTCACTAGTCCATCTGGCCGATCCTGCCAGGACCTCCAGAGGTGACTGATCCCCAGGTACCCAGCTATAGGCAAAACCTGAGGCACCCCCTGTTAAAGTGGTGGCCCCAGAGGGTGGGCTGGGCCTTTTTGCTGCTTTGGCAACTTAGATACAGGGATAACCTCAGTCTACAACCTGGCTGGTGGGAAGTCTTGAATCCAAGCACCGGGGTACTGCAGTCACCACAGTAGATCCCGGCGAGGTCCTACTCTTTAGAAGTCCCTTCTTTCAGCCCCTATGGTGGGTGGTTGCCTAGTCTCAGACTTCTTCGGAAGAATTCATTACAGTGACTCTATATGTGAGGGTGTATACCTTACGTGTGGGCAAGACAGGTTCTGAAACAACCTGGTGTCAAATACCCAACCTCCCCAAAGCCCCGGCTTCCTTGGATACTCACCATACGCAGGGTGACTTGGGAGTGTAGGTCTTCATCCGGGGATGGAAGCCTGGAGAAAGGCTCCTGGCCCTTAGGATCTTATTGATCCAACTAAGAGAAATAAATCTCTGGAGGCTTAAAGTAAGGTTTGGCTAAGCCAAGCCTTTTACTAAAGTAGCACGTCTAATAAAACAATACAAAGAAAACGAGTATGCACCCTCAGATGTGAGAAACTAAATCTTCAAGGTGCCTCCAAAGTGTTTCTTCTTCTCTGCTGATCTTCCTCCTATCTCCCCCCAGTCTTCCCGAGCTCAGGGAGGCAGTCTTTTTTATCCACATCTCTGACGATACAGCCAAAGCTATAAACTACGTACAAAGCTATAAACTACGTAACATGATTGGCCACATACCAAAACATATAGATAGCATATAGAAAATGTGGGAATTTTCCACAAAGCTGCCAGTAAACCTATTTTACAAAACACAGACAGCATACCTCTTGTCTTCTGTTTACTAAAATGTGTGTTTACCCACACTTTGGAGGCATGAGTGGTAATAAAAATATCTTACAAACCCAGACAGCATAACTCCTAACACACTTGTCAAGCTTTGGGTGCAAGAGTGGTAATAAACCTGTCTTCCCAGACACAAACAGCATACCTCTTAACACAATTCCCAAGCTTGTAGTGCAAGATTGTTTATTTTGCTTCCCATTACTTCAAGGGACCCTATCTCTTGAAACAGGCCTGGGGGGTGAAGGTGATGGTTTCAAAACCTCTTCCCTCCCAGTATATTCCAATCACTATCTAGCTGACCAGGCAGACCCTCACAACAACTATGTGTCTCTTACAGATGTGTGCATAATTGTGTGCAGGTGGAGGTGAGAGCCCCAGTTTGTCCCCAGTATGCATCTGAGTTGCAGGAAAAGGGAACATTGGATTTCCTCAATGTAAATTTTCTTTTTTTAATCCTCAAGGCCACTGTAAACTTATAGTTTAGCGTCCAAAGATGAGCTTTGATTAAAAAAAAAAAGTCTATTCAATCTGGTAATAGCAGTGTAAGTCCTTTACAGACCTGCTGTCCTCATAGCAAGACCAGGGAAACAGCACTGACAAAGCTCTTGGTTGACAGAATTAACACACCATGACCTCTTTGCTTGAGCTGTGATTGCTTCTTTGGTTGCTTAGGGTTCCCAGAGACCATTTGTCTTCCAAGGGCACAAATCAAACTGTTCTGAAATTTCTTCTGTGTTTTAAACACTAAATGAAATACAGTCACATCTCCTTGGAGTTTGAGACCCATCTAGAAGTCTGTTGATCAAAGGACATTCTGCAGCTGTTGCTTGCTGTTCAAATCCACAGCTCCAAGTTAACCTAGCAGCTGGTTTCATCCTTAAAAAGTATTTGGGTTGTGGATTCAAACCTGTTTTCTCCAGCTTGCTAAATAATACACAAAGTTCACAAGTTTAAAGTTTCACTTCTTTTATTCCTAAACAATTAAAGGCAAAAAAAATCTACTATGTGCAAACACAAATCAGTGAAAACAGATTTGAAAAACATAGAAGACACATACTGGATGTGTTTACTTTAGGATAATGAATAAAATACAGTTGATTGGTTTATGTATTCCAGGTATAATTATGGAAAGACTTATAACATTGTCCTGGGAGCCAACCAAGTCGTCCCGGGAATGGAGGATGGACTGATGGACATGTGTGTGGGAGAGAGAAGGCATCTTGTTATTCCTCCTCACCTGGGCTATGGAGAGAGGGGAGTCAGTAAGTTAACACACACATGTATGTAGGTGGCATTTTTCCTTCTAGTGAAATGAAACAACTTATAGTGTCTTGTCACGGCAAAATCTTATGTTCCATAAGAACATACTCAAGCATGGAGATCATTCAAGTTCTTTATTTCACATGCATGTGGAGAACGTTCACTGACAATACAAGATTGTACAGGAAGGCTCTGAGGCCTCCATTGTCTCTTTGCTCTTTATAGCTTCCTAAGGGGTAACCTGAAACAGTCTCCTCACATGACCCTTACTTAAACATTCCTATACTGGAAAGTCTCTGTGTCTGGCTGTACCAGGCACCAGGGTGGTTTATTATCTGGAGTGACAAACAAAAACATATGCACTACCTCATTTTGTGCGGAAGAAAAGTCATAAACTAATAACACCCCAGCCCTGTAATGGTTTTACAACATTCCTTTTATGATCCTTCAGCAGGGGTATCGTACACCAACTTATCTAATCATCTCATGCTAAAACCCCATCTTCAGTGACCCCCTGCACCAGGCCCTAACAGACACAGGAAAAAGGTCATACTGGGCTTACACAGAATAAAGAATCATACAACTGGATATACAAAGATTATACAATTCTTATAATAAATAGTAAGACTACAAAATTTTTCATCATAGTCTAATGCATGCATCTTCCTGCATGTTTCCACATTACATGAAATATTTCTGTCAACTTCAAGTTTGCCCATTAAAAATACAGTTATAATTTTTCCAATTAGCTTAGTTAAACTGCACAAGAAACATTTCCGTAGTGCACTAGTTTAAACATTTGCCAAACAGGTGACAGGTCCACAATTCACAGCCAGGAGGAGTCCAGCCTTAGGGGGTCACATGTGAGAGTGCTCCTAGTGCCTGGATGATTGGAAGGGTTGAGTCCGGAAAGGCATCTGGTGTAAAAAATTTCTATCAGCTCACATATGAGGACCATATGTGATGACCAGGCCCAAACAGAATCTGTGGATTTTTTTTCGTAGTTTTGTGTTTTTTGCTTGTTACCTTACTTTTCCAACTCTGCGGAAAACCTGCACAATCTGCGTGGCACAGATTCCATGTGGGCCTGGTGATGACTTTTTGAGGAAAAAAAGTGAACAGCTTACAGTATACATGCTCAGCCAAAGAGCTGTTGGCTGTAGCTCAGATTTAACACACATAAATAAGAGTAGCATCGGTTCTTCTCACTTAACTCCTTTTAAAAAGTAGGCTTGTGTTCCCCAAAATTTCAGCCAATTCCATTCCATTCCAGCAAGCAACCTGTGACAGTAAATTGCGTTTTATAATTCGAGTCACATTTTATCACATTTTATTAAAGTAAAGTCATATTTTTCTTTATAAACCTTACCTAAGTTGATGAGACACTTATCTCCTTAGTGGAGGCAACAAGTTAATATTAATATGGCCAGTAAGTAGTGGAGAGGAGTTTTCTCTTTTCAGCTGGTGTCTGCCAGAATTTGAAAAGAATTGCAGAACGAAAGAATCACTTTACCATCTGCTAAGCCTGTGTTTGCGTGTTTGTGTGTTCAGCTGATGAAGTTCCAGGCAGTGCTGTGCTGGTGTTTGACATTGAGCTGGTTGATGTGGAGGAAGGACTTCCTGAAGGCTACATGTTCATCTGGAACGACGAGGTGTCCCCAGACCTCTTCTCTGAGATGGACAAAGACAACAACAAACAGGTGGAGCCCTCTGAGGTATGTGATAAGCTGCTGTGACTTTTATTTTTACAACAAAAATCTGAGGCATTTTCACCTTTTTCTACTGTGTTTGTAACTGTTACTTACCCTTTTCAAACCCCCTTTGTGTGCACAGTTTACAGACTACATCATGCGGCAGGTGAATGAAGGTAAAGGCCGCCTGGCCCCTGGCTTTGATCCTTACCGCATCATTGAGAACATGTTCTCCAACCAGGACCGCAATGGAGACGGAAAGATCACAGAGGCAGAATTCAAACTTAAAGCAGATGAAGCTGCTGCCCATGACGAGCTATGACGGGACTGAGTGTTAAGATATGATCAAGGTGTGTGGCGAAGGGTTAGACAATTGGGGAAATGGGGACTGATAATAAATATGTGGGTGGTAGAGTAGCTACAGAAGAGGTTGTATGTGTGAAGTAAGCAAGTGTGGAGTGAAAAATGTGCCGAGAGAGATTTTGTGAACTTAAATGATAGTTAAAGACAGTCATCTGTTAAGTGCCAATTGAGTCTGAGAAGAAAAAGAGAGGATGTAGAATTTTTTTAAAAATTATTTTAGAAAAAAAACTATTTGAAGACTGTGTTGGAAGTTCAAGTTTTACCTCCTTGCTCATCAAAGGGTATAAAAGCACTCCTGTGTGTGCCTCACTCCACTTTCTCTACATTCAAAACTCTTTTGACTTTACAAACTTTTATTATTGTGTCAGTTTTTATTTTCTTCTCATTGTTTGAACTATCTGACAGGAGCACAGAATTATTCATAACTTGCTGTGGTATACTGTGATGTAAGCAGGGTAAGCTTGATTTTCAGACTTTCCACTCTTTTGAAGGTGAAAACCGTCTTAAGAGAGAGCGTTTAATTATGATTTATTTCCTTTATTTACAGCCAACACCCACCAGTTTCAGTTTTAGTTGTCAAGCTGCCTTATGTGTTTTCCACTGTTAAAATCATGCATAAAGTGCATCAGTCACCCTCTAAATTAACACTGTAAGGTCCAAATTCTTTCCAAGCCTTCAGTCTCTTTTGGTCTACTGTTCATCCTCTCACTTGTGTCTCTGGATGTCAGATCTAGTTTAGAAATTTGTGTGTAAGAAGTGTGCAAATGTGTGTGAGAGAGATATGTGAATGGTGTTTTTCTATTACTTTTACATTCAGGAGGATAATAAGGCTTGATGTTGACTGTGCCAGCAGAACATTTCATTTGAATAAATGATCTGGCCTAAATAAATGCTTAGATTGTGTCTGTCTGTTCTTTTGTGCTTGAATTCATATGTGTTCTCATTTGCAACTGGCATTTTTAAAATTCAAATCCATGAATTTTGTTGGTACTATCCGCCTCTATATGAATACTTGCTGTTTTACAACTTCAAATTAACTTTTTCTTCTTACTTTTTATTCAGTGTCTTTAAAATACCTATTTATATGTTCTCATAATCTGAAATGTAAGCATCGGGAGGATAAACCTCTGGTATGTCTTGTGTGTACAGTCATGATAGTTCAGAGCCAACTGCTGAAGAGTTAGAGGATGGTCTTGACCCAATCTGACTATGGTAACCCCCACTAGCCTTACAATGTGTAATTAATATTTATAAATAAATGAATAAACAAATATTATTTCATGAGTATATAAAGACAAAATTAGCCAGAGAGTTGAAAAAGTTATATTTAAATATAAAATTTTTGGCTTTTACATGCCAATCCATAAAATTCCACAGATGTGTTTTTCTTTTACATATAGTTAACTAAAATAAAACTGAAGCCAAGCCTTAAAATTATTTCAGTTGACAGAAATAAAAACTAAACTTCAGAAAAAACACAAACTAGGAATAATGATTAGCCCTAACCTGAGTAAATTAGAGAAGCTTAAATTTGCAAAAATTTCTACATTTCTGATTTTTTCTGTCAAGATGGGGTGCTGAGTTTACATTAATAAGAAATAAAATGAACTTTTTTGATTTTGGCAAATGGCTGCAATGACACAAAGAGTGGAAAATTTAAAGGGGTCTGAATACTTTCCGTACCCACTGTACCTTGAAGATGAATATCCTCCCTAGATTATTATATTCTTTACAAATGATACCAAATTTTTTATCAAACACATTTTACTCCAGTTTGGACAAAATTTTTTGCAGATTTCTTGTGGCAAGGCAAAAAGGTCAGAATGAAAATTGATAAACTGTAATGTTTGAAAGAGCAGGATGAACTTGGTGTCCCCAACATTAGATTTTACCACTGGGTTGCACAAATGAGGTGCGTGTACGAATGGGTGAACCCAGAACCAGAACACGTGTGGATTGATATGGAGGCAACAAATTGTGGTCGATTGAAAATTAAAGATATTTTATTTGCTTCATGTTTAAAAAAAAAAAGCCAGTCTAGCTCAAGAGAATTTACTGTTTCAAATACCTTAGAAATGTGGAATAAAATCAGGACACATTTCCAGCTGAAAAAGCATTTTCTCTCCTTGCCCCAGTAGGGAACAACCCAGATTTTTTTACCCTCAGGACCCAGTGTTTGAGATTTGGCAGCAGGGGGGATTGAATCAGCTGGTTAAGCTGATGGCAAGGCAATGCAGTCTTTTGAAAAACTGAGAAAAAAAAATCAATTTACAGCATTCACATTTTTCTAGATGTCTCCAAATAATACATTTAATTCCAGAAACCATAGAAGTGCCAAATAAATCTTTTCTGGAGGAAATCCTAACGAAAGCCATTACCAAATAGATTTATTTCATATACATCACACATTCTATTTTTTTTTTTTACTCTCCATAGGTTCAAAATACATGCTCACACAGAGTAATTACTGCTGGTTTGTTCAGCATTATGTGTTGTTTTTCTCATAGTCATTATTGCTGAGTTAAAATGGTATATCTCTCCCACATTAGAACTATTTCTGTTTTTGGTTCTGTGTTGTTGTTTTTATCTTTCCACATCCTGTCTCTCCTTTTCCAACACTCTGCGCATGTTTATGTCACCATCGTTGCTATTGTCTGCTTAACACATAACACAAATACTGACAGTACACACATACAAACATACTGTACAGCCTAGATACAGATACAAACATAGCCACACACACCCATACCGAGACAGACGCACGTACACACACACACACACACACAGACGAGACAGGCACATGTATACACACATATATACACACACACACACAATACTTCAGCTAGTTTTAACAAGATCACACTGAGGTTTGTCATATGGAATGTACATGGATTTGGCTTGAGGGAAAAGAGGCCAAAAATTATTAATCACTTAAATGACTTATAGGCTGATATTGTTTTTTTTGGAGGAGACTCATATGTCTAAACCATTTGCACACACACTCACCTCCCCACAGTTTCCTCACACTCAGCCTGCTACAATTCAAAACAAAGAGGTGTAGCCATACTGATTACTAGAAATACACATTTCACCAAAAGAAACACTATAATAGATCCAGAAAGTAGATTTATAATACTTAATGTATCCATTCAAAATATGGACTTGTGCTTTGCTCATATATATGGACCAAATGTTGATGACCCCTCCTTTTTTCACACTTTCTTCACTGCACTTTCTGATCACTCTGATGCCACACTCATAATAGGAGGTGACTTCAACCTGTCTGCATTTTGGTCCTGCTTTTCCTGGCACCAGCTACAACAGGTGTGGCTGCGCTTTCTTGGCACCAGCTGCAACAGGCGTGTTCCCCAGGTAACTACTAACAATGCTACTTATAACTGCATAAACTCTAAAGTTCCAGCTGTTCATGTGAATTGTAGACATCTGGGAGTGATAAGCTGTTCCACTGTCTGAGATGCTTTCGATTCACTAGGCCTCCTGGCCAATCCTGTGGGAGATCTCCAGAGTCAACAGTCCCCCAAGCACTGCAGTAAAAAACCTAAGGCACCCACGCATGGACCAGAGAGTGGGCTTGGCTGTTATGCCTCTCTGGAAACTCCAGATATAGGGATAACCCCCTTCTACATCCTAGCTGGCAGGGATCTTTGAACCACGAAACCGGAATATGGCAGCCACCACAATGAACTCTGGCAAGGCCCTACTTTTTCTTTTTCTCCCAGAGCTCCCCTCATTGAGCCTGTTGGGGCAGAGGTTCTCCTCTCTGGCCAGTATCCTCTCCTCGCCCCGCAAATTCTTTGGACCTGGATGAAACCTATTATGAAACTACTCAATGACAAAAGACTATGATCCTGTAGCTTCTTTGATGGAGTTGAGTCTCACAGGCCTGCAAACAAGCAGTCCCAAAGAGAACAAGGGGAATCTGTTGATTTTTTTTTCATAGTTTTCTGTGGTGATCCAGGGGGAAAATCTGCACAATTCTGCAGAGAGTTTTTTTCTTGTTACATTACTCTTAAAATTCCCTGGAAAATCTACAGAATCTGCAGGGAGCAGATTCTGTGTGGGTCTGAAAATAAGATAATATACTGTGCAATTGTCACTCAAAAGATTATATATAAGGCAACTGCACTACAAGCTGATGGAAAACCCATCTCACAAAGACACATAAAAAGTAATACATCTTGCTGTGGCACTCTAGATAAAGTTATTCCTCTTTTACTACTCAAAACTTGCTTTAATCTTGTCCAGTTCAACACTTTCAACTTCCTCCTTTTCTGACAGTTTTCTTAACACAGCTCAGCTCTCTCACATCCTCTATGTCAACTTGACAGTTTCCTCCCCTCACCCCAGCTCAGCCTTCCTGACCCCCTCAACAGACCTGTGGTGCACACTGATGTTGGATGTGAGGTGGATCTTTTGATCCAGCAGTGGGTCCACTCAAAGGCCAGTTGAAGACTGAGTCTGAGCCTCCACACCTTATTCTATTCACTGCCATAAGTCTTTTCTCCTGAAAGTTTCTAAGTATTCGACTCTACTTTTAAAGAAAACAACAAAGTCTAATCAAAGCGTTTGAGACCAGTGAAGTTTGAGTCCAAAGAGCTTTATTTCTTTAGCATGAAGTCAAAGCCCGAGCCGTAATATAGGTACGAACTAAATATAGCCGGCCAGACATCATCTTATATACTGTCAATTGTAGGCGTGTTTACACACCTGGGGCATGTCTGACCAATACTCAGACATGCCTTCTTTCCCCTTAATGGGTCCTTTTGAGATGAATCTACTGGTGTCCTTTTTTGGCTCTCTTCCCATCCTTGTACTAATGAACTTGCCTCCATTAAAATTCTTTCAGACTGAATGGAGTCTCTTCCGTCCTTATGTTAGACATGATTCACTTAGGGTAAACAAAATTCAATTATAATGGAGTCTTGACCCCACCAATAAGATTTTTTAAAAACAATAATTTTATCAACTGTGGCCTCTCTCATTATGATATGGTACGGCAAACAGGCAGGAGATTACAATTTGCTTATGTCAAACAGGCAGGTGGTTACATTGTGCTTACATTAAACAGACAGGAGATTACATTCTAATTATATTTTGCGGATCATTATATGTAGCAGATCATACAAGGGGATTACACACGCATGAATTATGTCCGAAGCACATGCCTTATGTCCAGAAATTGACACTACAGATGAGAGGGCCTGGCTCACATTTTCTGTGCTGGTGTTGGGGTTATTTTAAAATAACTACAAAGTCACCCAGGAATTAGCTTAAAGGATTTTATTACTTGCTGCAATCAAGCAACATGTTCTCAGTAGGGCAGTCACATTTGCTCAGAGAGGCAGTCTCTCCGAGTGTCCTTTACACATATGGTAAAACAAGGGCACAGTTAGCAGAAGTAGATTAATGAAGACCTTGACATTCCTCAGCAATGGTTTCTCCCTTAAACATGTCATCTCTTGTTTGCACACAAAGTTATGGGAGGATGGTAGAAAAAGGTTTCATATCAGCCTCTTAAAACATTCTGTCCAAGATTATACAAGGACTTATTCACTACGTCAAATAAACACACACACGCAATGATCATCATTACAAAAGCATAATTCTAAATATAATTCTTCTAACAGCTAGTTCATCCCAAAGGTGCTCGATGGAGTTTGAGGTCAGGGCTCTGTGCAAGAAACTCACGTTCTTCCACAACAAATTCATTGAAACATGCCTTTAAATGTCACCGAAAAGAGCCTTCCAACAACTGTTCCCACAAAGTTGGCATCAGAGAATCATGCAAAATGCCTTGGTAATCTGTAGCATTAAGATTTATCAAGTATTTTTACTATTAACAACACCACCAACATAAACTCTAAAGTTCCCAGCTATTAATGTGAACCATTAACATCTGGGAATGAAAAAAAAAACAACTGTCATCTCTGCCTTTGTGAGGAGAAGAATAATGGGTATCAGGCTCTGCAGTATGTGACCTAATAAAATTTATTGAGCACTTTTAAAACTCAGGGAATCATGGTCTTATCAGCTTCAATAAAAATCTGTATTTCAACACAGCAGCAGTTGTCGTTTCCTTATTGTAACTACACATTCATTCATAAATCATAAACAAGAGCACATCAGCACTAATCAGATCTAAATTGTTACTTGCCTGCAGTTATACAGTAGAAGAAAACTGCACTTTAAAATATTTCTCTTAATTAAAAGAAAACTCTATTTTAGGGTATTTCTCTTCAAATTTATTCTAGGTCTTTTCCTGACGGCCTGGGCCTCTGTGTTCAGCATCAGGCCTCTAAATGCCACCTGCTTAACAGGTGACGGAAGGGAGAGAACTGTGCTGCTCTGTAGTAAATAAAACATGAGAAAATGAAGCAGAAAAGTTGAATTGTGAGAAATGCAGCATTGGGAGGATAGGCACTGTTGGGGTAAAAGAGTTCATTCCGATCATATCCTCGCTAAAACTTTACCATGTGTGACCTGCGACATATTTAAACATGAGATGTCCAGCCAAGATGGACAGCTCACATCTGATTTACACCTCTGGCTTTCACCTGTGCTTATGAAGGACATCTGAGCCCTTGTGGTCTGTTACTCGTAAAGGCTAATATCTCATTCTTCCATTCAGAGGACATCCCTAGTTTATATCTTAGGCGTGGCACACCTCCTGTGAGAATCATACCCCATGAATAACCATCTAATTGTTCTCCTTCCACACCAGTGTCATCCTTATCAGTGAGTACCGTATCTTATGAGTAAACATCTCACAAATGAATCCAAATGAACCCTGGGAGTCTCTCTCTGTAAAAGAATTTACTAGGATAAAATAAACGCTGGATATAAGTTTGACACTGGGATATAATTAGATTAAACTGAACACATTCTTGTTATACATACTTCTGTCTGAATTAACTACTGCCTGCAAACGTGAACTATAATTTGTTAAGTTCATCATGTATGGAAATAACTGTTAAGGGTTTGTGGTAAATCAGTGGCAGATAAAGATTATATTGATGTAGAATTGGGACTGAAAATGGTAAATGTAAATTGGAGTCAGATTTGGAGGTCAACAGATTAACGTAAAGTTGGGAGGAGGATTTGAGACCAGCCCATAGAGTATAAAGGAGAGAGATAAGAACTTCAGCTCTGCTCCTTGACCTGATACCTGACACCATGTTTTTCTGCCTGGGGTTTCCTGAACCACAAATCACTTTTCCAGTACTTTGAATATTATTTTGCTGCTGCATTAAAATATGCTACCAGTATCCTGAACTTCTCCAGTGTCTTTTTGAGTTCCGGAATTATTATCAAACAAAAAGAAACAATTTGATCCCAGTGCATCAAAAGTTACAGGCCCTCTGGGTTATTTTTGTCCATTTTTGACACAACACTTCATTGGTGAACACTCGACACAAGCCATGTCATTGAATGTTGTCTTCTCTCTCCCATAGTCTGTGTCTCTCTTTGCTCTCCTTTCTGTCTTCTCTGTCCCCTCACCCCCAACTGGTCTAGGCAGATTGCTGCCCCTGCCTGAGCCTGGTTCTGCCAGAGGTTTCTTCCTGTTAAAAGGGAGTTTTTCCTTCCCACGGTCACCAAGTGTTTGCTCATAGGGAATCATCAGATTGTTGGGGTTTTCTCTTTAACACTGTAATATCTTTACCTTACTGTGTGAAGCCCCTCGAGGTGACTTTTGTTGTGACTTGGCAGTATATAAAGGAAATTGACTTGAATTGAATAAATAAATCGAATTGAACACTTCACAACTTTTTGATCGTGAAAAGCTGCTCACGAAGGCCAGTGCAGCACTGGGCAGGGACCTCAACTTCATGGAAGCTGTGGTGGACAGAAGAACACAGAATAAACTGCAAGCTATAATGAACAATGAACAATCTGCCACCCTCTCCACAGCTTCCTTGCAGGACAGATGAGCATTTTAATAACTGTTAATTTATTTTTTGTGTTTTTAAATAACAATTTATTCTTATTTGCTGTATTTCTAATTATCTGCAGATTTTTTTAAATTATGAGCTATATTTTGATTTAGAATAGAAGTTTTATTGTCATTGTCCAGTAAAAACAATGAAAAAATGTATAGCAGCTCTCTGGTAATTACACAATACTTTACAAGGAACAACAAGCAAACACACTATGTACAAATACTGTATCTCTAATGAAGTATGTGCAATATATAGACAAGGGATATAAAGTAAACAGATATAATAAACAGTATTTGGAGGACATCTTCTGACATTCAAAATGCAGATCCTCATGTGGGCACAAAAGCACATGCAACAATGGCGAACACCCAGCGTCACATGGCATCCTCAGGACAGTTTCAGAAGTTTTACGTCACACCTTGTGAATATACACAGCAGTCCTGAAACATTCAAACTTTGTGAATGTTTCACTTTTTTCACCTGCTGTCATGATAAGTAAAATCAAATGCTTGTTAACAGCAAAAAATGGCTGGGCAAACTATAACAGAAAAAAGGTGTATAAAAATAGGCTAACGGAAGACTCTCTTGAGGGTAAATATGTTTATTTGAATGTAGTCTTGTGGGAGTTTTTGATAGAAAAGACAGGGGAAAAAAGGCTCTACAAAAAAGGCATAAAAAGGCAAAAAATGCCTAATTAAATCCTTAGACTGTCATACAAACCAGCCAAAAAGTAACTGATTGTGTACTTTTTTATTTTTAGGTAGTTTCCTTTAAAGTCTTTAATGTCTACCAAGACAAGTATATTTACTAGGTCTGGATTTACACAGGGTTTTTGAGAGTGGAATATGAAGGGGTTGCAGCCATAGTCAGTGGGTAGTATCAAATCCTCACAATGGCTGTTACTCCTCAAGGGACCACTTGGACATACAAATTTTTTATGGCAATACATCCATGTGATATTTCAGTTTGGAGTGCAATGATTTACATCCTGACTTGGAATTTGCTTATGAAGGTTTGCTGCTTAACGTAAATTTGGCCTGACCTGAGACTTGCCTTCAGACTTTAGACGTCTACCACCCAAAGAGAAAATAACAGCTCTGTTTAATATTCCAGAATATTTTCTTTTTTACTGTCACGACCAAAAGTGCTCAAAAGCCAAAGTCCATATTTGCTTACAGAGCTGACAAAGGAGGATGTGCAAGCAGACATGCTGCTTTTATCTATTTAAAGTGTTACTCAGTTAAAGTTCAGTATATTTAAATAGATAATAAACTTGGTATTCATAATGAAGTCAAGACTTTGCTATCATGAGGGCAGCAGGGCGTATGGAGGGGAACAATGAAATTCAGTTAACGGAGGCTGGTTTGGAAAAAAAAATGCAGGCATAGAGAAAGAGGAAACCGAATGAGAAATTTGTTCAACTCAGAAGCTCATTAGGAGCAAGTCTAGATGCCGTCTGAACACTGGTACCACAGATCTGTGAAATCTGGGCATTTTTCCCATCAATAGTTCCAAAACAACAGGCCTTGTGCTACCCAAAGGGTCTGCCTCTATTCAGCTCCCTAAGATCCTCCAAACCAAACAGTTTGGGTGACAGCTGGACTTCCACTCTTTACGGCGAAGGGAAGCTCAGTTTGGACTGTGCTTGAAATCTGCAACTGTGGGCCAATATACACAAGATTACAGCCCACCACGGGATGGAGATATTGTAAAAAAAACCTTCTTCTGGTCTCACAGGGAGAGATCAGCAGACTGTAAGTAGCTTCCAAATGCTCATTTACACCCAAATTTGTGAATTATATACTTTTGCGTCCCTTGTACATTTATACTAAACTGCAACAATGCAACTTGAGGCATTGTTAAAGGTCATGAAAAGAGGAGCCTTATTGTGGGAGCAAACGGAGGGCAGTGAGGCTGAAATGGCAACCAGCAGGAAGGGTCTTACACTAATGCTTTCTCCAGCTGCTCCACCTTTGGTTTATTGTTCCACTGTGCCCATCAGAGAAGGACGGGAGGCCATTTGAACAGAGCCTGGACTTGGGGCCGGGGCAGCACACCTTGGCCTTCACATGCTCCATTAAACAGGGAGCAGGGAAAAAGTATGAAGTCTCTGCACTTCTTGGCTCGGCGCCACTGCTGCTGACACAATTACTAGCTCCTCGTCCCTTGTCTGTGCTAAAATGGCTGCCTGTAGCCATAGCTGTGGATGCAAACAACAGAAAAGCTGCAGATGAGAGTGCCAAGCTTTCAAATAGCCCAATTTCCACCCCTTCTTCCCCCCAACATATTTCTCCATTTTATTTGTTGTTTTCAAGTGTTCGAGATTGGATTACAGGATGCAATGTCTAGGATCTAGTCCCATTTTGTAAAGATCCCAATATCACTGTCCTCCTCTAAAGGTTTATATAAAAATACATTTGTAACACCCTTTGGGGCTAATAAAAGTATTTGTAAAGGTGAAATAGGTATGAAAAAACAAGCTACTCTAAAAAAAATGGAAAAAAAAAAATACATCTCAGACTCACTGCCGCTTTCCCCAAGGCAGAAAACAGCTGGTCTGTGATTCATCCCCAACACTCACTAATGTACTCCTTTCTTCCTCTAAACACAGACTCGCAGTGCCCACTTTCTTTAGCCAGTGGACAGTTTGCCAAGTAAAGCTGGAAGCGAAATGCAAGTCTCATCGCAGAAAGTGTTTTGTTATGCAAGCCTGCTTGATTGTAAAAATAATTGGAGCATCAAATGATTCGAGGCGTTACACCATGGTGTGCTGGCAACAATAACTAGGATGCAGTTAGCTTTCCAGACTTCATTAAGCTC
This sequence comes from Etroplus canarensis, assembly GCA_015106775.1. Taxonomy (NCBI): domain Eukaryota; kingdom Metazoa; phylum Chordata; class Actinopteri; order Cichliformes; family Cichlidae; genus Etroplus; species Etroplus canarensis. The sequence goes on along the minus strand of VUQH01088511.1, from coordinate 27,002 downwards.
CGTTATAAAGGATAAGGAGAAAAAGAGATGAAATCTTTATAAAGATAACAATATATATATGTAAACAAATGATACACCTCAATAAACCACTGACTCCTTCGGTCTGATTTAAGAGTGAGTTGCCACTCAAATGGGTTCCTTCTCATTTCACACAGGGAAGGAATACTATGCTGCTGATTTTACATTTCTGACCTGTCACCCTGTCCATCCTTTGCTGCCAGACAGTTTATTTTTATTGCTTCTAAATAAGTGGTTCCTGGTGGCAGCATTTCATTTTTCAAACACAAATCCACTCTGCTAAATAACAGCAGTGATTATTCATTCTTAATGCATCAACTTCATTAACTCTAAACTCAATTCCGTCTTGTTGAGCCAAAATATTGGGCAGCATGCAACTTTTGTAACAGAAGTTATTCAACTGATTTAATTATAAAAACCACCATATTAAGGAAATAGGAACTGTATGCTGAAATTATCATTTTAAGCTTCTCTGAAACTAAGAAGCTTTGTACTTTGACCTCAAGGTGCAAACAGCAGAAAGACAGCAGAAAAAGAAAAAGCAGATCCTGCATCACCTGAGGGAAATATAAAAAGGTTAATTCTGGCAAGCCTATTTCCCATCCCAGAATAGAGCAGGGTGCATAAATGATTATCTACTGGCAGGAAAAATTGTGTCTGATTGGATTAATTCAAACCACGGTCATGTCAGAACAAAAAAACAATGCATTTTTTCCCCCTCATATTCCTACTGTGTGTTTTTATTATAATTGAGATGGCCCTAATGGGGAAACAAAAAAAAGAAAAAAAAAGGCAGACAGCAGGAGAGATCATGAAGAAGGACAGCCTCAAGTCAGCTCCAGCAGAGGGACCCTGCTGACCTAGATCCAGGCTGAGCAGGGATGATATTAGCAAAGCAATTAAGGGAGATGACAGCCGTCAGGCAGGGTCAGACTGACAGGGATAGCAGTCGGTCTGTCCCTCTTGAGCATGTTCTTTCATTTTCTCTCTCCCTCCTGTAATGGCTATTGATTTTTCACAACTAAACAAGAGGCCCTCTCCGCCCAGAAGTGCCTGATTTGGTAAAAAAAATAAAAAGTTTTAAAAGGGTAGAAAAAAGAAGAAAGTGTGGATGGCATGGGTGTAATGTAAGGGGAAGGGACTGAGGCTCACAGGTTGGTGACCCTGTCAGCTTTTTGCTTGGATGTGTAGAAATCACTCTGGGCATGTCTAAAACTTAATTCCCAAGAGATGTTAGGGACGTGTATCTTCAACTTTAAAAAGTTGTTCCATGTTTTTGCCATGGGGATGAAAAAAAAATTATAATATCTGGGGTAAAATAAGGCAAACTCAACTTTTTCTTCCAACTGTAAAGCAGATGGAGTATGGACACTAAAGTGAATATGCTCTAGAATAACAATAAATAATGTTGCTTAGAGCATTGCTAAATAATTGAATTGAATATTCTTATGAACTTTAGTCCATAGTGTTCCACTTCTGCTGTAATTGTTTAATTTTATTTTTTCTTTAAAACCACCACAATAAAATCAGGGTTATATTTTACAAACACTGCCTGACAAGTTTTATTGTTTCATACAAAGCCAAGCAAAGTTCATTTTCATTTTAAGCTGTATATGCATTTTTACACTGAAAACTAACCATTTTGAAATGCCAGAACGTAATGTCAGTCTACCCCAGAAATCGGACATCTGCTGTAGAAACAGAGAGAAACAGAGAGGTGGCTATACAAAGGAAAACCTAAATGGTCTTTCAAATTCTAATTAAACCATCTCCCTCATGATCCTTCGTTATGACTTTGGATAAAATGTATTACAAAATGGTGGTGTCAACCCCTGCGTTTCAAGTTGCGTACCTTCATACTTAACGCTTGCTATCCTGAGTGCATTAACATTGATGAGCACAGCTACATGTCAAGGTGCGATTTGCCAGGTGGTATGGGAGGGAGGTTTCACCCCCTCAGGTCTACAGGTCTATGCTGCTACTAAATTATTTTTATCCCTAGGCAGGATAAAAAATGTATCCCCCACCTTGAAACGGTCTACAGCACAAACAATAAAAATCTGAAATTGACTTTTACTTTCAGCGCCTTTGATCCTGCGAGAGTAGGGATGCGTGGGGGCTGGATGATCCAGATCCCCTTCTGTTCCAACTTCATTATGCCACCAAGTGCCGCTGTTTCAACGTGAAAACTACCAGAAACTAAGCTAAATAAAAGACTAATGAAAAGGATTCAGATTATCAGATTTTATAGCAGACTCAATAAATAAATAAATCCTACAAACATTCCTACCAAGTGTTAAAGACATGACTGATCATCCACATCAGACTTCCCCGCCAAAGGTGAATTCTGCATCTTACTGAATTGCTGTTATGTGCAGGGGCTGCTGTCTGTGACACGCTGTAGTTAGAATCTTTACTCTGAAAGGCTCTCTGAAGAAATGATATTCACATAGAAGGCGCAGCTACTGCTGTGGGACAATAGAGATCAGCAGCCACACTCCTGTGTGAAAACCCTTCACTTGACCATTGTTCACTGCATCATTCACAGGTTAGAACTTACGGTCCATGATGTTGTGAAAAAACATTACAGAGTTGAGTCATTTTCACATGTTTATTGGCTCTTAAACTCCGAAAGTCTGCTGTTGATCTCAGTAAGTGGAACAGAGTGTGCCTCCTTGCCTGTCCAGAGATTTACAGAGATGTGGGTAAAAGAAGGAGAGACTCAGAGCAGATGACAGCTCCACAAGAAAACAGAAAAGTTTGTCATCAAAGCAGACTGTCTTCTTAGGAGTCTACTGTAGCTAAATATTTATTTATTCTTTTTTAAACTGACGACATTTTGTGCTGTTGCATTTGACATTATTTCATATCAAATACAAAGTGGCACTGAGCTGAGAATATTGTGCCTGTGGTTATATGTTTATGTTCTGAACTTGTTTAGTTGACATTTTTCTATAAACCTCACATTGACAGCACAATATATAATAAATGCTCTAACAGGCTTAAGAGTATATACCACTCTGGTTTCTGAATTATCTGGGGGGGGGGGGGGGGGGCGACTTG